>DF240961.1:9483-101016 GCA_000507305.1 Breviolum minutum Mf 1.05b.01 | reverse complement strand
CCAGTGTTGCGCAGCCGCCCTGGGTGTAGGGATTTGAGCAAAACGATGACACAACAAGCACAGCATGGAAGAGCAAGTCTGGCACCTTGCTTTTACAACTTCAACAGGTGTGATCGTCGGGCTTGACGTGGTGTCCACGCCAAGCAAATTTACCACTGCATGATGGCTGGCATCGAACTTGAAAACTATGCCATTGGCCATGAAATGTCAAATCAACAATCAGAAAAGCCGAGCATCCCCGACACAGCAGACTTGGATCCCCTTGGGCTTGGGCACAAGTAGCAACTTGATTGGAGTAGTGCTCCAATCGCCTTCCGAAAACATTCTGAGAAGACAACTCTACGTTTGTGAGGGTCTGTGTTGGAACGGTAACACAGCAGAAACCGTCTTCTGCTAGGCTGTCTGGGTCAATGTCGAAAGTCAAGTAGGAACAAGTTCCATGCTCCGTTTGCTCCTGAACAGCGGTGGGTACCTACAACTTCGCAGCTTCACTATTTTCCACTGCATCTAGAACCAGTTGAGATGATGGCTGCAGTTGCTTTAGAAATCTAGCCTCAAGCGGGCCTCAAAAATGAAACCAGCAAGACTAGGATGGATCCCCAGACAAGCAACTATTCCACCGCAGGAGGGCCGGCGACAAAGTGGACAAATATGCCATTGGCCATGCAATGTCAGGCAAAAATCTAAAAAAACAGAGCTTCCCCAACACAAACCCAGATCGCCATGGGAAAACTGGTCGCTATCTACAACTTTGCAGCTTCACTTTTTTGCACGGCACAATCTATATTTAGAACCATTTTAGACCCTGCTAGCTCATAACTGTCCGGAAGTTGCATCCTTTCGCGGCTGCCTTTGCTGTAGAGATCTGGGCCCAAATGGCACAGACAATAAGCACGCCTTGGAAGAACAATTGTGTACAACTTCAACAGTGGCATCCTTGCGAGTGGCAAGACTAGGATGGCTCCCAAGCCAAGCAAATTTACCACTTTTTTTTTTACGCACACACCTTTTTGAGTCAAAGTGTTCGCGCCACCCATCAGATAAAGCACCTTGGCTTCTCCGGCTGTCAAGCACTGACAACTGATCCCACAGATGCCGATGGCAAAACCTGCCGAGGTTTGTCCACAGACACAAGCAGGCCGAAACAACTCATGTAGAGCATGAGGATTGTAGCCAGCATCACGGTGAGGCCAGAAGCTTGACAATACCACATACAAAAAGATGCTCCAAAGTCCCTCCAGTATTCGGACAGAGCCAATCTGTGAAAGTATAAATGGCTAACCACATGCTGTCAGAAAGAATAATCTCGGGGTTCAAGCTTTTCAGCTGAACCGAGCAAAATCCTCACATCGCGCACAGTAGTAGCCCATAGGAATAAGTGTTGTTGAAGTATTTGTAGTTGGACCACCAACATGCCTGCTGCGAGAATAATCTCGGGGTACAAGCTTGCCAGCTGTACCGAGCAAAACCCTCACATTGAGCACACTTGTAAGCCCTGTGCAAGTCGTGTTTTCGGATTCTGTAGAAGGTTGAGTAGAAAAGGCAACCAACATGCTTTCAAGAGGATAATCTCTGAGTACAAGCTTCTCAACTGTACAGAGCAAAATCCACATATCGAGCACAGCAGTACGTCCTTCGCAACTGCATATTTGGTAGTTGAAGTGTAGATACAGATTGGATTGCATGGTCGAAACCTTCTCTTGGGTGTCTGCCATGTTTCTTCCCCCCTCCTGCGGCAGCAGAAGGAAGTCACACCACACCCATGACTGTGTGGCAACCCTCACCTCTATATCCACGCGCCAACAAATGATGTAAGGTTCCAGCAAAAACTTAAAGTAGAAAGCACCAGAACTGCATCAATCAGGGATATCACGGACTTGGGACCGTGCCAAGTGCTGAAGTAGATGTAGCCTGGAAGTGACCACGTCTCAGCCAGTAAGCAAATCAGGGCAATCGTAAAAAGAAGTTGAGCCTGTATGCTTCACCAAAGTAATCAGTAGCTGCAAAAATTGAAAGAGAGGTATCCACAATGCAGACTCTGAATAAGCTCCAGTATGGCGAGAGACACGGCGGGGGGCACTACCTAAAGAAGCACAAGAAGCAAACTGCGTCAGCATGTCATCAACTTCCAGCAATGGCATTTTGGGGGGAAAGACTCAAAACATCAGGGCCTATCCTCTTCCTACGAGAGTATTTTGCTGGGCCTGGCTGGAAAGAGAGGCCAAGGTTCCCACTCTTTTGAAGACTCCCAGATGCAAAGCATTGGGCAGTGCATGTTGGCACTTTGGAATTTCAAAATCATCTATCCACACCTTGATATGAAACTCTTGTTTCTGCCAACCGTTTGGACTAGGTTCCAAGCTGGTGAACTGGGAGAAATCTACTTTGTGCGAAATGGTGCAAAACGTGGGGAAGAGGAGAAATCTCATGTAGAGCAGCTACACAATCAGCTTGTGTTTCCAATCAAACAGACTATTTCATCTTGGTGCAAGAATGTGGGCCAGAATCTCAGTCAACTCAAGCAATATTGAAGCAAATAGGGCACAAATCATACATCTACTTAGAGTTTCACTTTTGCATACTTCTGCGACATCCAAGATCTTACATTTCAGAACTTGCAACTGCTGTATTCACAGAAGTCTTGTTTGTGTTACAACATCACTCAATAGGTCTTACATGTTTGGCAAAATGTGTTGGTTTTGGTCAATGCCTCGATAAACCTGCCGCAATGGAAGGCTTCTCCGCCACACGGGGTCAAAAAAATCACTGCAAAAATCGTTGCGCTACAAATTTGTCCAAATGATGCTTGGAAAACTGTGGTGGTTTTCCAGCTTATGACGAGTAGCAGAAAGGAGCGTGTCCCATAATGAACATTCTTGTCAACCCCATTGATGGATATTGATGGTGGATAGTTGCTCATCTTTGTCAAAGCGCCATTAGCCACACTCTGCCACAAACCAAATCAGGGAATATGGAGGGATCAGAAAAGAAAACGAAGAAAACGACAATCACACGATGACAAACACCTCTTGGAGGGACCCTTCCACGTCCAAAGTGGCGGTTGTGGACCATCAAGCTTACACACGTTGTGGAGAGAACTCAAGCATTTTGTAACGAAAGTGCTTTTGGGATGTCCCTGAGAGCTCGGCGTGGTCTCGATGCAAGCTGTTGGTAGAAGCCGCTTGCTGCTTCTGGCGCATCTGTCCAACCCAGGAATCAAATCAAGAATCAGAGAGAAAATTCCTGGAGGCTGGAGAACGACTTTTCATGACAATCACTCTGTAAGATTTAAACTGGGGTTCAAACTTGCATGGCACAAAGTTTAAGCAACAGATGTGCGGGTTGCTAGTGTTTCTATGTGTTTCTTCTACATGCATTGCCACTTCACAACACCTGTACAAATCAGAAGAAAGCCAACCGGACAATTTTCTTAGAACAAAGCTCAGAGTTCACATCAAAACATGATCCATCATTTGCGCCATAATGACAAGAGCCTGTTCACGGAGAAGCTGGTGCAAGGAGACCCCTGGACTTCAGCCCTCCCAAAAGAGGAGATGAATGGAGAGGAAGTCTGGCAAATGCAAAGGCTCAAGCACATGCTGATTCACACTGCGAAGGAGCAGATTTCAGAAGACGTCGTCGGCATCGTTGTCTTCGCTTCTGTATCCTCCAAATCAATGGACAGAGATCCCAGCTGGACTCCATGCGGTCGCAGTTGTTATGGGACATGTCAGATATGGCCAACGCACCACGCCAAGCTGCACGCGCAGGAAAACATGGAAAACACCATATATGATTACACACGGAACCTTGGCACGCAGAATTGCTGAGGGAATGCACACAGGGAAGTCTCGTCCCATTGGTCCAATCAGCAAAGGACCTTAACAAGCTGCAGCGGTTTCTCGCAGGACATTGAATGGTGAAAGATGCGAAACTCGAACTCCACCCAACTAGTAAGGCGCATCATTTGAAGAAAACAAATTTCGTCTCTGATCAAAACATTTCACGGCACTGCTTGAAATACATCTGCAACTGTTGCGTGGCCACCTTGTGATGTCTACTCTACTCGGATAGCTGTGCCGAAGTTGTTGTTCCTGTGCAACCGCATTTAATTTAGAGATATGGGCTCAAACGGGACATATGACAAGCACAACTTGGAAAAAAACTTGTGGCGCCTTGCCAGTACAACTTCATTCGGGGGGAGGGGGGTCCGAGGTAAAAAGCTCAGCTTTTTCTAACGGAAGGCATAAGCCCAGATTCAGTAAGCAAGGCCTCTACGCATGATTGTGGAGTGGGCATCTATCTATATTACATACGATGCCAGTATCAAATTGTTTGAGAAAGCCGGGATGTGACATGTGGTGCCAGTTTCAAATCACTTGATGGACACAGAATCTGATTTTGCACCCTGTGATCCTAGTAAGGTCCACATCTTAGCTTCAACCCTGCCCAAGCCAGGCAAATCGAAGACTGCATGATGGCTGGCGTCGAACTTCACAGATGTGCCAGTGTCCCTGAAGTGTCAAATCAACAAATCAGAAAAGCGAGAGCTTCCCCAACACAAACCTGGATCACCTTGGGAAAACTGGTCGCTACCTACAACTTCGCAGCTTCGCCTTTTTTGCGCTGCATGATCTCTACACGGGTAGCCGTGCAACTTCAACAGTGGCACCCTTGCCAGTGGCAAGGCTTGGACTAGGAGGGCTCCCAAGACAATAAGTCTAATACCGCATGATGTCTGGCATCGAACTCGAAGACTATGCCAGTCGCCGTGAAATGTCAAATCAACACTTGGCTAAAGCCAGATCCTCCCCAAGACAAACCTGGATGGTCTCGGGAAAACTGGTTGCTACCGACAACTTTGCGGCTTCACCTTCTTTGCACTACATGACTACTGAGGACCATTTGAAACCTGCTAACTGGTGGCTGGCCAAAAATTTTGATTCTCTCACAGCTGCCTTTTGTCGTAGAGATCTGTGGTCTCAAATACGCAAAATAACAAACACAGCTTGGAAGAACACTTGTGGCACGTTGCCAGTACAACTTCAACAGTGGCATCCTTGCAAGTGGCAAGACTAGGATGGCTTCCCAAGTACATGATGGCTGGCGTCGAACTCCACAAATATGCCACTGGCCATGAAATGTCAAATCAACAACCAGTTAAAGCCGAATCTTCCCCAACACAAACCTGGATCGCCTTGGGAAAACTGGTCGCTACCTACAACTTCGCAGCTTCACCTTTTTCGCTCTGCATGATCTCTACTCAGGACCATTTTAAACCCTGCTAGCTGGTGGCTGTCCCAAAGTTGTGCTTCTTACGCAGCTGCCTTTTGCTGTAGAGCTGCAGAATCTCTATTTAGTTTAGCCACTGGCAACTGGCAACAAGCTGTCCCAAAGGGTGATTCTTAAGCAGCTGCCTTTGTTGTACAACTTCAACAGTGCCATCCTTACGAGTGGCAAGACTAGGATGGCTCCCAAGCCAAGCAAAAATACCACTGCANCACTGGCCATGAAATGTCAAATCAACAACCAGTTAAAGCCGAATCTTCCCCAACACAAACCTGGATCGCCTTGGGAAAACTGGTCGCTACCTACAACTTCGCAGCTTCACCTTTTTCGCTCTGCATGATCTCTACTCAGGACCATTTTTAACCCTGCTAGCTGGTGGCTGTCCCAAAGTTGTGCTTCTTACGCAGCTGCCTTTTGCTGTAGAGCTGCAGAATCTCTATTTAGTTTAGCCACTGGCAACTGGCAACAAGCTGTCCCAAAGGGTGATTCTTAAGCAGCTGCCTTTGTTGTACAACTTCAACAGTGCCATCCTTACGAGTGGCAAGACTAGGATGGCTCCCAAGCCAAGCAAAAATACCACTGCATGATGGCTGGTATCGAAATCGACAAATATGCCAGCAGCCATCAAACGTCAAATCGACAATCAGAAAAGCAAAGCTTCCCCCACACAAACCTGGATCGCCTTGGGAAAACTGCTCGCTACCTACAACTTCGCAGCTTCACCTTTTTTGCACTACATCATCTCTACTCAGGACCATTTTAGAGCCTGCTAGCTGGTGGCTGTCCCAAAGTTGTGATTCTTACGCAGCTGCCTTTTGCTGTAGAGATGTGGGCCCAAAATGGGCCAAACAACAAACACAGCTTGGCAGAACACTCGTGCCAAGTTGCCAGTACAACTTTAACAGTGGCATCCTTGTAGTTGACTGGCAGGCAACACTAACCAAAACTTGCCAAGATCAAAGGTGCAGATATGCTTCAAGCAACGGCTACCACTCGATCACTTTTCACCACCTTCTCGGTTGGAGATCGCAGGTCGTTCCTGCCAGTGAGATGCCAGGCCTATGGCTCGGCGAAAGAAAACACGTAGCTCCAATCAGCTTGATGAAAGCTGAATGGCAAAAGGGGTCCCTTGGACCAAAAGCGGCAGAATGCCGTCGAACCAGTTTCAAGTGCACATGTGGCAGCCGGCTCAGGTTCACAGCAAGGCTCGACATCTTCCGATGGAGCAGGCAGCTTGCCGCAACGAAACCAGGGTCATACTTGACCACCCACAGCTGACCTCCTTGAAGAAACTGTCGCATCATGTCTTGGGCTGCTGACTTGGTCAAACTGTCAGCAAGCTGAGCCTCTGAGGATACCCACAGCAATGATGTGTTCTGTTTTCTCAAGTTCTCGCTGACTGCAAGAAGCTCCAATCCAGCGTACTTCTCCTTCATGCTGCAGGCAGAGGAAACCACATCGCCCTTGTAGAAGGCATCATACACCGACTTGGCATCGATGATCACTGCAGATTGAATGCTAGAGGTCACTTTCTCTGGCATCCTGGGATCTAAATCTCCTCCGAGAAGTTCGCCCCAGGCAGCACGGCATAGCATCATCTCTTGCTCACCTTCAGCCAGTGATTGCACTTCTGCACTCAATGAGCTCCGAGCAATTCTTGGAAGCTTGCCAGACCGCCAAGCGATAGGATTGACAGGACCACGCTTGCCTGTGAAGAAATCGGTGTGCACCATTCCAACCAGATAGCCACCAGTCGACCCCATGTCTGGTCGATTACCCACAGCAGCGTCGGTCCAACAGGCAAAACCAATCTGATCATCTCTTTCAGCACCCAATTGTTTTGTTGCCACTGACAAAAACCTTTGAGCATGAACTTCTCGGCAAAGCTTGTTGACCTGCTGCAGCACATCTTTGCCTCCCCGGGGCAACGCACTTTGGAGATAGGATAGCTTCGCCAGGTGTTGAGGTCCAGATTGAATGGCCCTCCATTGGATTGCCCCCAACACAGCCCTTGCCTGGGTCATCTCTTCTGTAGTGATCTCTGCCTCCTTGGGATTCACCTCTATCTGATTAATCTCACTGCAGTAATGCTCGTGCTGCAGCTGGAACGCGAAGTCGGGCAACTGTGTTATGCCCACCCCACAGTGTGTGTAGGGGGTGGACTCCCAAGGGGACCATATAAAAGATCTCTTGAAGACCTCGACCGTCTCTAACCAATCCTTGTTGTTGGTGTTTCCAGAAATCAAAAAATCGTCTACATGCGATCCAATGTAGCCAACTGTGCAAAGACGGCCTTGAATCATGGATTGTTTGATCCAAACACATGGATCCGAAACCATTCTCTTCTTGCCACATTGATTCACCAGCACCTCGTCGACCTCACCAAACCATTCACGAGGTGCACTCACCAAGCCGTAGGCGGCTCGCAGCAGCTTTGCTCCCTCCCCTGGAGGTAAGCCCAAAGCTTCAGAAAGCTCTGGTACTGGCACGATGAACACTTCTCTTCCTTGTTGGGTCGGTCCTCCTTGCAGGAACGCCGATTTGGCGTCGGCTTTTGTCACAGACCACCGTCTGTGGGTAGAAAGACCGAAAAGAAGTTGCCTCGACCTACGTGTCAATGTAGGAGCGCTTGTTGATAGCGATCCCAAATCGGGATCGCTATAGCCAAGCAAAACTATTCTTGCTTTGGCTTTGACAGAGTGTGGGTCGTTGTCCACCGACTTGAACGTGAGAACCCAACGAGACTTCATCAGCCTCGACGGAGGTATCATTCCACGATATTTCTGGGCCACCTTTCTCACCACCCATTGCTCCACCTCCAAACGCTTAGCTTCAGCCATAGCTCGGCGCTGATCTTCATTCAGCTTGTTCCACGACACTTCAGCACCTTTCAGAACTGATTTGGAGGTGAATTTGGACGGGTTCTTCAGGATCTTCTTCCATTCGGCTTCAGTGCTGGGAATAGGAATGGAAACACCCAGCACCCAATCATCTCCAATTTCCTCATTCCACCATGTTCCAATGGCAGTGTCTTGTCCTTCACCTTCTGAAACCATCAGACCTGAATCTCGGGGTTCATGTTGTGGGCGAGATTTGCCGAAGTCCTGAGGCTGCAAGGGTGAATAGGGCAACCTCTTCATTGGCAAATAGTGTGGATCATCCAAAAGTTTGTCCACATCAATGTCAACCGTCTCCTCAGGTAGTTGTGGTTGAAGGGAAGTAGGTGGTACAGGTAATAGTTCAAGTTGATCTTGAGGTGGTTGTGGAGAACTGCTGGAAGAGGAAGTTCCGGGTGTAGTTTTAGGTGGAAGGAGTTTCTGAGGTCCGGGAATGCTTTCCACTTCAAGTTCACGTTGAATGGCCTCCAATGGTTCTTTTGTTGAAGGTACCGGAGGTTCCTCCAACCCTTGGTTCAGTTTGCCTCTGCTGCGGCTGCGTCCACGTGCCGGAGTTGCTGATCTTCCCCTGGTACTTGGCCTCATAGATGTCTCCATGGTCAAGTCCTCAAACTGCCCTTGACTCAAAGTTCTCCCCAACGAGGTGAAAGTCCAAGGCATGGTGGGAGCCAAAGTCGACTCCGCGATCTCCTTCTCACGATCGCTAGCATGTCTCAGTTGAGACGAGTGCGCCTTCTTGAGACGTCCTTGGGCTATGAACCAAACCACTGTCGTTGGAGCTCTGGTAACTCCGTCCTCTTCTAACTTTGTCTCACAAGCCAACACACGGCCTGGTCCGTACCACCTGGAAACTCGGATGTGAGGAAGGTCTACCAGCTGGTGCGCAGGGAAGTCGGCAGGCACCTTGTGCCTCTTGTAGAAGACCAAGTCTCCTGGAAGGAATTGTGAACTCTTCTGCACCTTGGAGTTAAGAGCTCTGCTGATCTTGGCCTTCGCCTGCAACTCCTTGTACAGTGACTCCGCTTTCTGCCGCATCCTCAAGTTCGAGGACATCGCATGAGCTGGATCTGCCATCGAACTCAAAGCTGCCATGTTCTCCAACTCGGGGATGTTCCGGCCGAAAGCCCATTGTGCAGGTGAGTAGCCCCCCACACGAGCCACATGATTGTGGGCCGCACACATCGACCACGCTGCCCTCTCTGGAGTAGCGTCTTCAGATCGAAGGAATGCAGTCATCTTCTTCTTCAGTTCTCCAATGTTCCTTTCAACATCACCTGTGCTCTCATGATGTTCTGCTGGCACGAAGATCAATTCCACTCCTCGTTCAGCACACCAATCATGAAGAGCTGTCCCACGGAATGCTCCTTCCTGGTCCAAGCGGACTCGAGCAGGATAACCAAAGTACTGAATCCACGATCGCTCCAAAGTCTCAACCGTGGCACTGGTGCTCAAGTTCTCATGTTGTTCATCTCCATGTTGCATCACCTCCTGCACCACAGAGAAACCACTTGCTTCATCCAACATCAAGAGAAAGTGATGCACCGTATCACCGTGCTTGTAGGTGAAGGAGTCGATCTGGAGAGTGTTCCAAAGAGTCTCCTCCTTGTTCAGGGACACTGTAGGTCCTGGTGTCGTCATCTTGCTCTCGTGACAATCCATGCACCTCAAGTTCTCGGCAGCAGCTAAAGTCTTTCCATCTGCTCCTCTTGCTGCCAAGGTCTTCATCAAAGCTTTGTTGGAAGGATGCCCGCAAAGCTTGTGAAGTTTCCAAATTGATTGATGCAATTTCTCAAGCTCTTGGGGTGTCAAAGTTTTCAAGGCCTCATAGTCCGGCTTGACCTCGATAGAACCAAAAACACCACCAATCTCCGCCTTGAGAATGCCACGAGCTGCCAATCGGCACATCTGGGGAGTGTAGAGAGCTGAACGCCGTGCCAAAGCGCCCAACGTAGGAACATGTTGATGAGTTCCATCACATCTCCGGGACAACTGGGAAAACGTGCCAGGTGATGAACTTCTCAGCATCCAGGGCTTCTTCATAAAGCCCTCATCCACACGAAGTCCGACAGCACAACCATCCAGACGAATGGTTTCACAACGATCCATCGAAGCAAGAGTATTCCAAAAGTCCACAATTTCCTTCTGCTTCCATGCATCGTTAAAAAAAGGCCATTCCTGCAAAACTTCACCACCTAACCAAATCTGCTCTGCCATTGCCCTGACACCATTCTTCACCAGCTTCTTAGATCGGCTCCTTCTCTTCTGAGACTTCTTCCATGCTTCAGGGGTCAATTCGTTCAAGTGCTGAATAGGAGATGTTGCACCACACGGCATAGAAACCCAAAGCACCTTCGGACGATAGCGGCGAATTGCCTCTAGCACCCGCTGAAGTCCTGCATCGCTCAGAAGGTTATAGCCATTGAAAAGTCCTAAGCGAATGCCAGTGCCACCCATTTGTTCCACAGTCTTCACCAACAGGCTGTCCATCTCACAGCACAACTCCATCACGTCCACTGGCCTCGAAGGTTCAGGCACACACTCCAACGTAGCCTCTTCAACATCCTGTCGAAGATCATAGGCCTTGTTCTCCAGCATGACCTTATGCTTTTCAGTCAAAGCCATCCAACATCCACTTTGCTCCAAGTTCATCTCATTCTCTTCAAGCTCCAAGTCATTCTGTGTCGCTATGTCATTCTTTTCAACCTGGAAGCCCTCAGTCGCCTTGATATACTGTTGGACAAAGGTCTCGGCTGAGTTGACCGTCAGGTTATAGTCAGACAAGTAGACATCGCGAACACCAGACCTCGGTGCCTTCATGTAGATGGGCTTGGTGAAGACACTTGACTCCAAGATGTCTGTTCTTCGAATTCTTCCGCTGTCATGTCTGCCTTCCTTGTTGCCTTCTTGGATCCGGTGACTGCCATCAAGGTGTCTCTTGTTGGGTCTACGGGTGGCGAAATCTTGGGGGCCACAGGAAGTTGTTGAGCTGTAGGCTCCGCATAAGCTTGTTGCTTCAGCCTCCTGACATTCTCGAGTTTGGCCACCAAGCTCTCCTCTGCTGCAGTGTAAGCAATGGTCTTGTCTCTCATTTCTGGATGATAAGCTGCTTCTGGCCCCAACTTTTCCACCATCTTTGAGGTATCGGGCGGCAACGGCCCCGGGCTGCGTGTCATCCCGTGGGCGCCAAACGCCGGGGTATAACTCAACCGTAGTTTGCACCGTTGGCAGGTCACCCAACTCGCTGAGGCATTTGATCCGCTCAGCGACCCCCGGCCTGGTGGGGCCGGTTGATGACTTCCCATGCACGGAGCTCCCTCCATTCGGGGATCGCGGGGATCGGGCCCCACTTGACGACTGACGTCGTAACGATCCTCCCAAGGAATTGTTTTGACTCCCTTCTTGGGGGATGCTTTCTTGGCCGCAGGTTCTGTCTTGGAAGCTGCCGGCATTGAAGTCGCCATGGGACGAGGTCAAAGAAGCAGACTCACCACAGGTACGAGTCAAAGAAATCAGCGCCTTCATTGAAGAAGGATCACCCACTTGAGATGCTGGAAGTAGCGGTGTCAAAGATTGAGTTGAAAGGGAAGTATCATGAGTTTCCATGTTGTCCAATCCATGAGCATGACTGCGAAAAACTCCAGAAGCACTCATGACCTCTTGACCTTCATGTTGAACCTTCTTCTCAATCTCATGCACCATGAAAGCGGACGAAGAGCTGCCTTGCTTCTCATTTTGCTTCTTGACCACCTTAGAGCCACCATCAAGCCAGTTGCTGCACAAGTCAATCAGCAGGTGGCCAGTGGTGCTGCGCCGTAAAGGCACAATCAAATCCGCATCCACAGCCTTGAGGATCATCACTCCAAAGCTGGGTATCAAGAACTGCACCAAGCTTTGCCAGGGTTTTGATTCCAATCAAAATCGGAACTCCTACAGCTGCCAAAGTATGCACTCCAACAGCTATGCTATGTTCACCAAGGGTCTGCATGAGGAGAACGTAGCTTTCTGAAGGCTTGGTAGCACCATTTCCAAAACGGAACGTCTTGGAAGGACAACCCACCATCACATGCACATGGTTGGTATGCCCCATCTTCTCTGTCCTACGGCGACAAACATGTTCTAGTGCATCAAGACCTCCAACAGTTTCAGTTGCACCCGAATCTATGACTCCAAAGCCTTCCAATTCTGGTCGGCTCACCTCTGACATCAGGACGTGACAGGTTGGGACGATGGAAAAAGCCAAACCTTCACATTCTTCTTCAGGTTGGGGAACGACTTCTTGAACCATGAAGACACTTCTTGTCTTGCCGCCTTTGCCACCCGAAGTAGATGTAGAAGATCTCTTAGGGCAAGACTGCCATCCATGGTCTCGACTGCCACACACAAAACATCCAGTGTAGGCGGCAGAGCCCACAGCAGCCATCACTTGTCCACCATGAGAGGGTCCACCACTATCGGCCACAAAAACAGGCTTACCTTTGTTCTTACCTTTTCCTTTTCCACTCTTGCCACCTTTGGAACCTTTGGGATAGTATCCTCTGCTGGACTTCTGCGCATGAGGGAGCTGACGAGACTCTTGAAAGTTCCTGAGTTTTCCTTCATACGCAGCAAAGGCTTCTGAGATCTCCTTGGCCTGCTCCGGGGTTGCAGACCACATCACCTCATTCTGCTCATACTCAGACCATGCCCAAAAGGTTCCACTGGGATCTTCATAGTAGTGTTCACCATCTTCTGCCTGGTTCCACCAGGTATAGCCACCATCAAATTCTAGAGCTATCCATCACCGGAGGAGAAGAAGCAAGAGACATTGGAGGATGCGAGACTGCATACACACGCCCAATGTCCTTGCCAATCCAAGAGATGTCACTCACTTCCATGATGTCTTCTTCATCGACCTCCGGCATTGTCAGAAGGCCCCATTCTCCATCAGCCTCAATCCAGAAGTTGGAACGTGGTTTGTGCTTTCCGCGCCCTTTTCCTTTGGATTCTCCTTCACGATCATGGAGACGTAGATCTTCTTCAGCACCACGAAGACCACGTTCGATGTCATCTGCCTTCAAGGAGTTGCCCACTGAAGACAGCACAGTCAAGCGTTGAGCTGGAGTCAAAGAGCATCTTCTCAGCATCAACCAACCGAGAAGCTCTGAAGGAAGGACTTCAGGAAGTCCTTGATCCAAAGCTTCCCAAGCTCGTTGTGCTGCTTCCTGGTCAGAAGATGACGAAGATTCATCCGAACCTTTCCACCAGCCTTTTCCTTTGCCCTTCACACTGTTGGTAGGAGTGTCTTCTCCTTCCATTTCAGAAGCTTCGTGACGGGCTCCACTGGCTGTCTCTTCAGCTTGAGGTTCCGGAACGGTCTCATGAGATCCTCTTCGAGCTGACCGGCTTGGCGAAGTACCAGGAGGAGTTGCAGCAGCTTTCGGGGTAGAGCTCGACGATGCCACGGGCACTGAAACTTCACCACGCTCAATGCGAGCTCTCTTCAAAGCACGCTGCAAACGACGATATGCCTCTCGCACCTGGGAACACCAAGTTGACATAGTCATACCATGAGGGCGCCTCAGCTTGACGAAGAGCTCCTCAGCGAAAGTCCCAGCTGCTGGAACCGGGGTTCGGCCCAGCTTCATCTCCAAATACTCAATCAGGTATTGAGCTCCATCCTCCTGAATCAATCGGCTGTGATCTACCTCTTGCGTGATGATCCACGCACGTCCTGTCAACTGTGACACAAGTTCTGGTCCCAGCTGTCTGCGACGTTTCTTCCGAGTCCTTTCAAAAGCCAAGCGGACTCGTCTGATGTAGTCCTGGAAGGTATGGGGATCTCCATCCCAAGCACACTTGTAGGTCACACCCTCTTTCTCACGATCTGCCATGGCTCCGGAAAGCCTGCACCAAACAAGTCCAAAGGCCTCCGAATTCAAAGTGCTCCGCTACCAATGTAGTTGACTGGCAGGCAACACTAACCAAAACTTGCCAAGATCAAAGGTGCAGATATGCTTCAAGCAACGGCTACCACTCGATCACTTTTCACCACCTTCTCGGTTGGAGATCGCAGGTCGTTCCTGCCAGTGAGATGCCAGGCCTATGGCTCGGCGAAAGAAAACACGTAGCTCCAATCAGCTTGATGAAAGCTGAATGGCAAAAGGGGTCCCTTGGACCAAAAGCGGCAGAATGCCGTCGAACCAGTTTCAAGTGCACATGTGGCATATGAATGAGTCGAAAGCAAACTGACATGCATGGTAAAAACAGGCTGAGGCTACACTTCTGACAATCCTTGCGAGCGGCAAGACCAGGATACCACTACAAGATGGCTGGCGTCGAACTTGACAGATGTGCCAGTGGCCACGAAATGTCGAATCGACAATCAGAAAAGCAAAGCTTCCCCAACACAAACCTGGATCACCCTGGGAAAACGGAAAACTGGTCGCTACCTACAACTTCGCAGCTTCACCTTTTTTGCACTGCATGATCTCTACTCTGGTAGCTGTGCCAAAGTTGCGATTCTTACGCAGCTGCTTTCTCTGTAGAGAACACAGCTTGGAAGAACACTCGTGGCATGTTGCCAGTACAACTTCAACAGTGGCATCCTTGCGAGTGGCAAGACTAGGATGGCTCCCAAGCCAAGCAAAACGGCATGGAACTGCAAAACTATGGCACTGGTCATGAAATGTCAAATCAACGATCAGTTAGAGCCAGATGATCCCCAACACAAACCTGGATCGCCTTGGGAAAATTGGTCGCTCCCTACAACTTCGCCCCTTCACCTTTTTCGCTCTGCATAATCTCTACTCAGGTAGCTGTGCCAAAGTTGTGATTCTTACGCCAGGGCTTTCGCAGTAGAGAACACAGTTTGGAAGAACACTTGTGGCACGTTGCCAGTACAACTTCAACAGTGGCATCCTCGCGAGCGGCAAGACCAGGATGGCTCCCAAGCAAAACTACCACTGCATGATGGCTGGCGTCGAACTTGACAGATGTGCCAGTGGCCATGAAATCTCAAATCAACAATAAGTTAAAGCCAGATCTTCCGCAACAAAAACCTGGATCGCCTTGGGAAAACTGCTCACTACCTTCAACTTCGCAGCTTCACCTTTTTTGCACTACATGATCTCTGCTGGTGTAGCTGTGCCAAAGCTGTGATTCTTACCCAGTTGCCTTTTACTGCAGAGATGTGGGCCCAAATTGGCCAAACAACAAACACGGCTTGGAAGAACACTTGTGGCATGTTGGCAGTACGACTTCAACAGTGGCATCCTTGCGCGTGGCAAGACTAGGATGGCTCCCAAGCCAAGCAAAACTACCACTGCATGTTGGCTGGCATGGAACTCGACAAATATACCACTGGCCATGAAATGTCAAATCAACAATAGTGGCTACCTGCAACTTCGCAGCTTCACCTTTTTTGCACTACATCATCTCTACTCAAGACCATCTTAGACCCTGCTAGCCGGCGGCTGCCTTTGCTGTATATATCTGGTATCAAATGGGCCAAATAATAATCAGAAAAGCAGAGCTTCTCCAACCCAAACCTGGATTGCCTTGGGAAAGCTGGTCGATATCTATAATTTTGTAGTTTTACCTTTTTAGAAGCTACACAATCTCTATTTGGGACGATTCTTTGACCAAGCGGTATACAACATACTCGAAACAGCTTTCTCGCAAGATGCTTTCTGTAGAGTTTTCAGGGGCTGAACAGCTTTCAGGCAACATTCAGCTCTGGTGGAAGTGCTTCTTTTGCTACTGCACCCAGCCGCCACGCCGGCCACACACCAGCCACGTGTCTTGGAGAGACATATCTATGGCTGACCCAAGTCCTCTGTCAACCGTTTGACTTGGGCAACTCCAAAAGCAACTTCAATCCAGGTCCAGAGGGGAAGCTGCACTTGGAGTAAATTTGCACCCGAGGGAAGCATCCAAACAATCGCTATCAAGGAAACCACCCCAATCCACACTTTGGGAATGTAACTGAATGATTGCATGCACCCACCATGCTGCTTTTGATGTGTGGACACTTGGCTTGGCAAAAGCCTTTGCCACTCTTCGCTTGAGCATGATTACCATCTGCAAACTGCAGGCGTCTTTTTTGTTCACAGAATCTCATGCGCTATCCTTGGGTCTCACAATGCACTGATCAAAGTCGGTGAAGTCCTGCGACTGTGACCAGCGGTCATGGCCATCCTTCCATCCTTGGAGCCACAGCAATTGTCGAATATCAGCCATAACTAGTCTTTCCCTTGGCCGACGTACTGTCTTTAATAGGATCCCTGTGTCAAAATTGACCATGCAAGGATTTCATGCAGCATTTCACTAGTTTGCCGGACTGATACGTCGCTGCACAGTCAAGAATCACAACTTTAATGTGTAGAGAGGAATCATGACTTCAAAACCCATTTGCTTAAAGGCCTCTAAAGTCGCTACAGGCCAACTACTTTGGGCAGCAAATCTAAAACCTTTCAAGCTGTATGCAACATACTCAGGGGTGGAACAGCTTTCAGGCAAGACGAAGACAATGTGGAATCATTCAGCTCAAGGAAGTGTTTTGCTGATACTGGCAATCCGGATTTGACTTCAATGACTTCCGGGGTGCTGGTGGTCCCTGCCTTTATTCCTTGAATGTTTTCAATATGTAGACAATAAGGCAAGATTAGGAGGAGCATGCAATATCTGCCCAACATCGAAACCTCTGCAGAGAGCCTCCTCTCAACCCCTGGCCTTGTTCACCGAACTCCTTTGGTTTATCCAATTCTTCTCTAGCGTAAGTACAGCCAGATTCATCGGCATAATTACCGAGCAATCTTTCTTCCAAATCTCGATATCTCGATAAAGCATAGGCAGATTGGTGGACAAAGCCTGAGATTCGCCTTGCACAAAAGATTCAGGATAGCAGTCGGATGTAGGTTTGCATGAGGCAGAGCCCGTTGATTTCAACAGTCCAGAGATTCTTGGAAAGGAAGTGGAAGTAGTGATGTCTGTCAAGAGCTGCTCCCCTCCACCCATCGTTGGCTTATGAATGCTGAGTTTTCCTTGCTGACATTCAAGATCTGAATTCAAATGCCATTACCACGCAATAATTCAATAGCAATCTATCCAGGGAAATGTGTTCCAACCGTTGGCTGTGCCAAGACTCAAGAATCCAGTTGCTTGAAGTCCTCAATACGCCAACTACTGATGTGGACTTCTGGACTGATTTTCTCAGCGGAAAAGACGGCTGACTACAACCTCTCAAGCTGTATGCAGCATGCAACATACTCAGGGGTGAAACAGCTTTCAGGCAAGACGAAGACAACGTGGAATCGTTCAGCTCTAGTGGAAGTGTCATGTTGCTACCAGCGAACTCCTTTGGTTTATCCAATTCTTCTCAAGTGTAATTACAGTCAGACTCATCGGTATACCGGTATACCAATGATTTTTTTCCAAAACTCAATATCTCGATAAAGCATAGGCAGATTGGTGGACAAAGCCTGAGATTCGCCTTGCACAAAAGATTCAGGATAGCAGTCGGATGTAGGTTTGCATGAGGCAGAGCCCGTTGATTTCAACAGTCCAGAGATTCTTGGAAAGGAAGTGGAAGTAGTGATGTCTGTCAAGAGCTGCTCTCCTCCACCCATCGTTGGCTTATGAATGCTGAGTTTTCCTTGCTGACATTCAAGATCTGAATTCAAATGCCATTACCACGCAATATTTCAATAGCAATCTATCCAGGGAAATGTGTTCCAACCGTTGGCTGTGCCAAGACTCAAGAATCCAGTTGCTTGAAGTCCTCAATACGCCAACTACTGATGTGGACTTCTGGACTGATTTTCTCAGCGGAAAAGACGGCTGACTACAGCCTCTCAAGCTGTATGCAGCATGCAACATACTCAGGGGTGAAACAGCTTTCAGGCAAGACGAAGACAACGTGGAATCGTTCAGCTCTAGTGGAAGTGTCATGTTGCTACCAGCGAACTCCTTTGGTTTATCCAATTCTTCTCAAGTGTAATTACAGTCAGACTCATCGGTATACCTGTATACCAATGATTTTTTTCCAAAACTCAATATCTCGATAAAGGATAGGCAGATTGGCGGACAAAGCCTGAGATTCGCTCTGCACAACAGGTTTTGAATAACAGTGGGATGTTTGCTCCTGTGTCGCAAAATTTGTTGATTTCAACGGTCCAGAGGTTGATTGAAAGGAAGTGGAAGTAGTGATGTCTGGCAGGGGAGCGTAGGCCCTACAAGAGCTTCTCGGCTCGACCCATCGTTGGTTTAATTTTCGGAATGCTCACTCTTAGCTGCCAACATTACTGATCTCACATTCAAATGCGACTCAATATTTCAGTGGCTAAGCATTTATGAAAATGTCTAGTGCCTGCTTGGTCGTCTCTGGCATCATGGCTGCAGCCAAGGGGGGTTGTAGAAGTTCCTGCACAAGATCAAAGTCTCAGGCTGACAAGGGTGAACCCCAACATGAAGTAATTGGAATTTTGCGTCGCAGACCTACGCGGCTTTGAGCGGGGTCCCCAGAAACATCTCATTTGGAAGCTACTGCCAAGAGTTGTCTCCTCTCTTGTTTTGGGGGAGGTCGGGGAGGTAAGAATTTCTTTGTTTTGCGGTCATAAGTTAGAAGTAATTGACTGCAAGTCGATTTGTTTAGTTCTTTAGGTCCGTTCAGTGTTGCTAAAAGGGGATGCATATAATTTACCCTGTATACTGACTTGGAATTTACAGAATCCATTTTTATGGAAAGTTCATTCAAAAAAATCCATCACTTCCCCTTCTGATCTCCAGTGGTTCGGTGATTCAATCCCCCAAAGGAGCTGACATCGACATGCGACGCTTGATACACTTGGATTTTCGGAATGCGAGTGCTTTCCCGCACTGTGGAAGATGATGTGGTGGAAACTACGGAGGGACTACCTACTAAAAAGCACCGCAAGGTATCACAAAGCACTATAACGTACTACTCCGTACTGCAAAGAACTGCTACGTACAAAGTACTACGCCGTACCATGAAGTATCTACAACTACACACTAGAAAGTACTACGCAGTACTCCTAAGTATTCCTCCATACTACAAAGTACTACTCCGTACTATACAAAGTACTAGACTACTAATGCATCTTGCATGGAAAAATACAACATTTCGCGCTCCGGCTCTCTCCCAGAAATTTGACCAAATACTACGCCTACCACGAAAAGTGCGACTCCAAAATCACCAAATACTGCGCCTGACACGAAAAATAACACTCCAAAATCACCAAATGGCGCGTGTGCCATCGAAAGTGACTCTCCAACATCACCAAATGTTGGTCCTGCCACAAAAAAATGTCATCGTTTCCTTTCTTGACTGTTACTTTACTGCTTCTTTCCTGACTGGCCTGCTCCGTTTCTCAACTACAGCATTCCTTTCCTGAACTTATCCTTTACTGAGTATTCCTTTACTGGACATTTCCTTGACTGAACTATTCCTTTCTGAACTGTTCCTTTACTGAGCTTGCCTTTGATGAAGTATACCTTTACTCATGAACTAGTCCTTTCCTCAACTCAACTGTATATTCCTTTACTGAACTACGCCCTTATTTTGCTTTTTAAACCTTCGTAACTCGGAAGTTTCTCAACCAAACTTCCTTTGACAACAACCAACACATAAAAAAATCACAAACTTCCAAAGACATTGGTTCAGGCAAGACGTCTTTACTCAAACCGCCTGAATGTTTCTCGAAGCTGAGACAGCTGAATCCATGGCAAGGCTGAGACTGCAATGGCAATCGTAGCGAATATCCCGCTGTTTACCATGTCCGGTCTTTAAAGACATGCTATATATGTATCCTTCTTCGCAAGATGTCATTCATCCACAGTTGATGATGATGATGATGATGATGATGATGATGATGATGATGATGATGATGATGATGATGATGGTGATGCTAAACCTGAATGTTTCGGGAATTTGGGGCGGAAAACTGCCTTACTAAACCACCACTTTCTGAGGGAAAATTCCCAACCGGCGGTGAAAGGGTACTACGAATTTTCCCCGGCAGCATACTTTAAAATTCATTTGGTGGTGGTTAAAGAATGTTTTTTCTGTTTTTGGAGGAAACCTTGTTCAACATGCTGTTTTCGCTTTGATTATCTCATGACAAATTGATTTTTGTTGATTTGACTTGAAGTTCAAGTTTTGTGCACAAAGAAATTGATAATTGTACATGTTTGACATGGAAGCGCGTATTTCTTTCAAAATTCCGCTGCAGAAACACTCGTCAACGCAATGTCAAAGAGTATGTTTTCAACTGCTCAAATCGAAATTTAAATTCGCGTAAAGGGAGTTGTCCATCTCTACTTCAACTGGAAAGGTCTGCCAAAAGTTTTGCCGAAAACTTGACAGAAACGACCAAGGTGTTGCTATATGAAGCATGTTGAAGCTGGGCAACCTGTGTTGGCGGTGTTGGCAAAGTTTTGGACCTCACACTGGGTAAAATGAAAACGAAGAAAGGATTTTCTGCATGTTCCATTCATTTCCATTCACTTGATACAATTGTTAGCACAACATAGTCTCCAAGCGCATCTGATTTTGATGTTCCAAGCCAGAGTCCTATTTTAAGGCAGCTTGCTTTGGCTGTCAACCTGCAAAGACATCAGAAACCGATCCCGTTCAGCTGCAAAGTTTTGGCTGTAGCCTTGCAGATGCTTGGGAGCGCGAGGACTTTTCACGAACAGTTGGCGATGTGACGTGGCCCAAAATATATTGAATAAAACCCATCTCTCCAAATGCATCTCTCTCCATGTGTCAACAAAGCTACCTAGGCAACAGCCAACCAAAATCAACTCCATAAAGCATTTTCGCTTCATTTGGCAGGTTCCGGAAACTCGTGCCTAGTATATAATACCAATCCTCTAAATCATGCCTTAAACTCAATGATTTGAATTTTGAACATGTTCTTCGATGTTTATGTATATCATTTCAAACCAAACAAACATCTTACTTATAAATCTGTGAATTTTTGCCTCAAAAAAAAATCCCTTCCCCATTTTTTCCAGTTCCATCAACTCGTGATTTCGGACCTCAACTCCGTCAAAATCACCTCTGCTTGGCCTCGGTTTGGAAAAAACGGGAGTTGATGATCTGAAGTTGATTTTTGTTGCCCCTCAAATTGGAAAAAAAAACACATCTCTAAGGGAAGATTCCCATACCATCCACGGGACGATTTGTACATTTACCTATCATTTACCCTAAAAATCAACCATTCATGTAGGTAAATATGCCAGTCCCCTGCCATGGATGGTATGGAAATTAAATATCTTCAAGTCGTGAACCAATGCGATGTTAAGCTACAAAATCTTGCCATCGGTTGGACACGTTTTTGTTGGATGCAAAAATGATGGATCAAACATACGGTTGATGGAAGAAATCCCAAACAACCACCAGGGATGTATAAAAACCATGAAAATAAAGGGATATTTACCGTATCAACTGGTGCAGGATTTCTTCCATCAACCATATGGATCTAAAATATGGAATAAAGTTTGTTGGATCTAAAAATGTTTGTTTCGCTTTTGTTTTATATTCCAATATCTTGTTCTCCAAATGTTTTCTGTTTGGATGTTAGAGTCACTTTTTGGGGACCAGGGACATCTGGATGTGAACCATGCGGAGACACCCGGACCCCAGCACATTTTTTGGAAAATCAGTGGCACCCAAGGAAGTTGTACAAATCAGTGGCGAAAACCGGGATTTTGAAAAAGCCCCCCGAGGCCAAGGCACATTGTTCCACCCGAGGCCAAGGCCTTCCCGTGTCCCCCACCCGAGGCCAAGGCCACCTCCACACAGCGATTCCCAATTCCGTTTGAGAAATGAAGAGTTTTAAGAACTTTCAAAGACTTACAAGAAACAACTCATATATGACCAAAGGCAACCAACTCTCATGTCACACCCTTCTCACCTTCCAATCTCTCTGAGTCACATGGCCATGCTCCCCCTGTTGGTCTCCATGATCATCAGCTCCAATTTTTCGTCTGCCTGGGAAGTGGTTCCAAATCTTCCGAAGCGCCGAGAGATGATTCGACATGTGCAGAGCAACAGGGCACACACTGAGCTTTTCTTCGCGAAACGACACACAGCAACACGGCAGGCGTATCTTTTCTGCGTGTCACTTGTCACTTGCAAACATTCGGGTTGGTGAAACATATATATGGAAGACCAGCAAGATAGCAAAGAAGTACATGTGAAATGGAGATGTTTGAAAGGGATGAAAAGTGAGCATTCAAAGAAATTGCGGTTTCATTTCAACTGAAACTAATTTTCAACTTAAGACTTATGTTCTTCCATTCTTGGCATGCAATGGTTCATCCAATTTTTGGACAGGTTGGAAGCCGTCGCACTGAGTTAAAAGCATGCGCCTGCGGCTCCTGGATACTCACGTGTCATGCATAGCGTGGTGCAGAAACGGTGAAACTTTGAAAACAGCAAAATCACCAGCAGTCAAATCACCACCACCCTTCGGCCGGGCCTCTGGAGCCGCTGCTCGATTTCATCTCTGACCTCGCGGTTGATGTCATTGAATCCCAAGAAGAGCTTCACTTCCGTCAGGTGGACCAAGTCCGACAAGTGATCAGCGAGGGTTCTGGCATCTTCTGAGCCGAGGTTGTTGCGTTCCAGATCAAGGTCCAGGTTGGTGAGTTGCTGCAATTTNCATGAAAAGTGACGAGGTATGCCAGGGAAGCCAGGCCCAAGAATTGCAACGGCACCAGCTGTGAGCGCAGTGCCAGCGCCCCCAGCATTGCATCTTTGAGGCTGTCAAAGCCATCTCCAACATATGGAACCAAAAAGGACATGCTCAACACGATATCTGCAGAATTGTACTGTGCTTTGAAATCTGAGGCCCGCATTGCCAGTGCCTGCACAACCAGCCACAGGAGCCCACATGTTAGGCAAAGATCATAGCCTTCAAAGGCTAGACCCGTCTCCGCAGTGAGTTGCCCAAAGAGAGCTGCCGTGCAACTCACTTTAATCACCAGGGTCAAGTAGATTGGGAAAATGGCACAGAAGATGGCTGACCGGTGGCGGTCGTCAAATTTCTCCCTCTGTGCTTCTTCCAGCTCTGTCAGGGGTTCCAATTCCGTCATGCTCTGGCAGTCTGCTTCATCTCTGCTTTGCTTGCTGCTTGCACAATTGCACTTCAGCACCAAAAAAGCCATCGCCGCAGCGAACAGAAATTTGAAGGACATGTAGGACAGCCAAAATGCAGTTCTTCTGCTTGAACTATTTGCCAAGTCATCTGATGAAGGCCATACTGGCTGGGGCATCTGGAGCCAATGAAGCTGGTGTCCGTTGACTTCGATGTCGGGGCGCGTCCAATTTTCCATGCTAACGTTGATGTACTCCATTGGGTTCATGCTGGGCACTTCCACCCCTTCTTGCCACGATTCCACATCGGTTGTCAGCAACACTGGTGCCAAGGCCAACGTCCCAATGATAATGATGCGAGTAAGCATCGCAACCCGACCGGCTCGGATTTTGTCTCTGTACCAAAGAAGGAAAACGCCTTCAATTGCACAATAAATGCTGAATAATCCAACTGGTACAAAAAACACCCAAGGCCAACAATGGCACCATGGACCCATCAAGTTGCAAGATAACTTCGTTGCCCAAGCAAAAGCGCCAAAGGGAATAGCGCAAATCACAAGACCGAACACGACCAGGGACATATCCGGGAAATTTCCAAACCAGATCCACTGACAAAGAAGTATGCAGCAGAACGAATATGCCCCAAGTTCCAGGCCTGTAAACCATTGCCACATGCCGCTCAGCGGCAGTGCCATGAAATACAGCAGAAGCAGCACGTAGACAACGTCTTTACATGCTGAGCAAAGTCTGGGAGTTTCACTGTTTTCGGCCAGAAGGCCTTGTGACTCCAAGCCCAGTTCACCTGCACGAGTACTGGATGCCGCCATTTTCGAGGTGAAACGGTGAAACAGGGAACTTTTCAACTGCACGTTTGGCAGGTGCTCTAATCTGATCCAAAGTTTCCACATCAAAGATCATCACATTCTCGAAACATGAGAGCTCCACAGCCAAACCTCAAAGTGAAGATTTGTATCTCAGCATTAGTCAATATTCAATCGTAATGCAGTGGAAAAACCAAGAAATTCCTCGTGAAATGCTTGAATTTCCCCTTGATTCCAGCTGCACTCAAATGCCACAAGAAAACATGAAACTATGAAACTTGAGACCCCTGCCTTGCAAAGGAAAGCTCCAGACAAGCACCAACTTCCTCGTTTGCAAAGAATACGTTTGAGACAAAACTCATTCAAAATGCATCACCTGAAACACACTTTGTAAGCACCGTTGTTTCCGAGATCTTTGTTTCTGTTTGTTCCTGTTTGTCAGTGTGTTTTGAAAGTTGTTTCATGTTGTTTCCGATGAAAAAAAGGACACAATCACAAAATGAAGCCTTAACATGCCTAAACAGAATCTGATGATGTCGGATAGCATCCATGACACGTGTTTTCTAACATTTCAAGTGCCAATGAGGAGCCTTACTGTCACATGACCAACTGAGACCTGTTGCGCAGAAATGCTCACCACGCCCTGTGATTTCTGGATATCAGGGAGACCATGTTCATAATCCAATGATCTAAAAAAAATGATGACAAAAAATAAGCCAAAAATGACAAAGAGAAAAAATGCAACGAAAAACACAGAGGAAGAAAAAAAGACATGAACAACAAAATGACGGACATCCGGTTCGCAACCAACGATTTTGAATTGAAGCCTGGAAGATGGACTTCAAAGTCGTGGAGGATTTTTTTTTGCCTGGGAAAAAAGTTGGGCAAATTCGGATGGTGAAGTTTATTTAGTGCTTGAGACTGAAGTAGACACCTTCATCATGAGCTCGAAAATTGTACTCATTCGAATTGATCCCATGTTCTTACGGTTCTTGCCGCAATTCATTCTACGTTTTGCTTAAAAAGTTTGAAAAAAAAATGTACCAAAAAGCGACTGCAAAAGTTTCAGCCAATCCAACTCACCAAAATGGGTCTGCTCTCCGGAACGAAGTCGGGAACGGATCTGAATCGACCAAAAAAATCCAATCATTCAAATTCATTTCGTCTATTTCAACAGGTATATAACAGGTATGTTTACAAAATACAAGTACATAAATATATTGTCATGAATAAATGAGATATATATATATATTCTATTTCCTCTCTGTATAACTTTATCTTGTGTATTCAGTGACATATATTTACAGCAAACTATGTAATTGATCTTTTCCCTCCTGTAATCGAACATTATCGCTGGAAAATGAACCATCAAAGTAAACGTATTTCCTTCTCTAAAAATGGGGATGTCCAACATGATCCAATTCACTAAAATCATATCTTCACTCCAAAGTGGTCATAAAAAATCACTGCAATACTTCTGTGAAAGTGTGAAAAACGCCACCCAGCAACCATAGGACACCAATAAAAGTTGACCACCAAATGGACCCATAG
Source organism: Breviolum minutum Mf 1.05b.01 (assembly GCA_000507305.1). Classification (NCBI taxonomy): domain Eukaryota; class Dinophyceae; order Suessiales; family Symbiodiniaceae; genus Breviolum; species Breviolum minutum. Next base: position 75,358 of record DF240961.1, on the reverse strand, counting down.
ACTTTCAAAACAATCGGGCCTCGAAAACTTTTCGTTTCCATCCCGTAATTTTCACAGAAAAATTGCACGGTTTCACCATGCTTCACCTCCATGCCACCCATGCCACCCTTTCCCACCCTTCCCAGCCTCGAAAAGAATTGGGGGAAAGCTCCACGGCCTGGAAACGCATGGATCCTTGCGGGTCTGGATGAAGGGAACGGAGGACTGGTCTACCAACCTCCAATGGGAAAATGGCAATGGCACCTTTTATTTGTTCATTACACCTTTCCAAAAACATGTTCTCTTCCAAGCTGGAGAAATCTGAAAGTTTTCGAGTGGCCAGAACAAACGGTGGAGAGGGTCCAAGTGCGAAAATGCCAAAACTTTTTCTTGAAAAAACTTAAAATTCAAAACCTTAAAATAAGTACTGGACATGAAAGTTTAACTGACTTTGGTTTGCTTAGGTTCAGTTCTGTCTGACAGAATTCCATGGGTTTCACCCTGTTTCAACCTCCATGCCACCCTTCCCAGCCTCGAAAAAATTGGAAAAAAGCTCCACGGCCTGGGTTGGTTTCTTGTGAAAAAAACACCATGTTTTTCCGGAAAAACAAGGAAAACACTTGACCAAAAACTTGGCAAGTCGCACTTGGCAACGTACTTTCTTCTCAATTTTGTAGTGGATCAAACAAAATTCAGAATCATAAATTGAAGAAGATGTAATAAATAATGCTCTTCCTTCTTCATGGTTTGCCTGCTGACAGTGCGGCATGATCTCTTGTCACCACACAAACAATGATTGATTCTATGATATGTGGGGGCCCACTTACAGTACATCAGAGCTTTTTCAAGGCTTCTGTAACGCATGGATCGTTGGGTCTGGATGAATGGAAAAATATGGAAGTGATTGGTCTATGTATCACTCATGACTTTATGACTCATCGATCATGTAGAAGACTCTGGAAATGTCATTGACTCTATGTTTAGTCCTTTGTCCCTCACAATAGGTCCATAGATCCACATCTAGTCATGTTTATAATTTACACATGCTTACACCCATCTTCCCTCACCAAAAAGTTTTCACCAAAGAGCTCGGAAAACCTGTTTTTTCCCCTGGCCTGAAAAAAACCCTCATCAACCAAGTGAAGAAAACAACCGACTCAAACCCAACCAAAAAAAAGGCATTGTCGTTCTTATGTTCAAAGTTGGTTGGTTGTTTTTCCTTGTTTTGTGACCCTTTTTTGGATGTTTGGGAAATCCCAATCCACCATGGACTTAGGACTTTTGACCAAGAGTTTGGCGATGTGGCTCAAAACTAATGAAACCATATGAAACCTATCTCTCGAAATAAATCCGCTCCATGTGTCAACAAATGACCAAAGTCTAAATAAAGTTTCAACCTTCACACCTTCAAATCAATTTGAATTGAACATGCTGTTTGATGTCTATTTATATCATCATTCAAACCAAACAAAACAAACATCTTACTTACAAATCTGTGAATTTCACCTCTTCAAACAATTCCTTGGTTGAATTTTTCATGTGATACAGAGTTCCTTCACTTTTCCCTTGATTTCGGACCTCAGCACCCATTACGTCCATCATCATCAAACAACGTCGCCTGACACCGAGATTTGAAGCTTGTAAACGTTTCATGATTTACAATACAATTTCAAGTTGTTGATACCCCAGTGAACGGATGTAAACGGGGGATGACAAAACTTAAGATCAAAAAATAGTGAAACACTATTTCGAAACCTTACGATGATTTTCAGTTTCAGTCATGATTTTCATTGTTCCACGCAAACCCACTTTGAAGGGGTAAAGTAAAAAATAGTGAAACTGATGTTGTACTCACTGATTAATATAGAAAAAACCATCTCTTCCGGGATGAAAATCCAAGCACTTTTGGGTATGGTCAATGTCTTCCAACCAAATCATCCCGTTGAAAAACAAAAGACCAACAATCCAAATCTGATGTTTTGCTCTTCAAATTCGAAGATTTTTTGGAGCAAAAAAACATCTGTGTGATGATAGAGAAACCAAGCAGTATAATTCAAAACAAAAAAACTTCCGGGGATACAACTTTGCTATGGATGTGATTCATCAATATTTATCATATATCCATCATCACTCACGATCACCATCATCTTTCACCAACCTGTTCAAATACATATGTAGTAAATACGTACTACTTACACAAGGTGAGAAATCAAGCAGTATACAAATGATAAAAAAAACTTCCAAGCCAAGCAAGGTCCTTTAAACATCCGGAGATCTACATGGAATGACATGTCCCAAGGCCATCACCTCCACAGCTACTTGAATCGGAGCATGGAAGTCAGATGATGTATATTCCCAATGATGTGTTTGATGTTTTATTGTGAGGCATAACGTTTTTTCCCAACACCGTCTGACAAGATGAATTTACAATCAAGAGCTCATGTATTACCAAAAGCAACCAACTCTCATGTCACACCCTTCTTACCTTCCGGCCTCTCTGAATCACATAGATTCACCCTTTTCGTCGCCATGGTCATCAGCTCCAGCTTTTCGTCTCGTGCCTGGGATGTGGTTCCCAATCATCAAGATCAAATGTGGAGCAAAATGTGCAGAGCAATGCGGCAATACAGAGCTTTCTTCACGAAGCGGCACACGGGCAGGCGTATTTTCTGCGTGTCACTCATCACTTGCAACATTCGGGCCGGTGAAAACATATGGAAGACTGCAAAGAAGTAAATGCACTGAGATGTTGAAAAGCCCTGAGGAATGAGCATTCAAAGAAATTGTTTCATTTACAATCATGATTCAACCGGATGTTCTTCCATGTTTGGCATGCAATGTATCATCCGATTTTTGGATGGCTGGAAGCGAGTTAAAGGCATGCGCCTGCGGCTCCTCTCGCGTGTCATGCATCGCGTGGTGCCGAAACGGTGAAACTTTGAAAACAGCAAAATCACCAGCAGTCAAATCACCACCACCCTTCGGCCGGGCCTCTGGAGCCGCCGCTCGATCTCATCTCTGACCTCAAAGTCCATGTCATTCAACTCCAAGTTGAGCTTCACTTCTGTCAGGTGGACCAAGTCGGACAGGTGATCAGCGAGGGCTCTGGCAGCTTCTGAGCCCAGTTTGTTGTCCTCCAGCCAAAGCGTCAGGGTGGTGATCTTCTGCAATTTTCCCAGTGATTCACCCAAAGCTCTCCCACCTTCTGAGCCCAGATTGTTGTGTTTCAGACCAAGCTCCAGGTTGGTGATCTTCTGCAGTTTTCCCAGTGATTCACCCAAAGCTCTCCCACCTTCTGAGCCCAGATTGTTGTGTTTCAGACCAAGCTCCAGGTTGGTGATCTTCTGCAGTTTTCCCAGTGATTCACCCAAAGCTTTCCCACCTTCTGAGCCCAGATTGTTGTCCTCCAGCCAAAGCGTCAGGGTGGTGAGTTGTTGCAACTTGCCTAGCTGCTCACCCAAAGCTTTGGCGCCGCTGAAGCCAATCTTTTGGTCAGATAAATGGACCACCAGTGTGGTCAATCGATGGTGTTCCTCGATCGCCTCCAAAATTGTCATCACCTTTGTGAGGCCGAGACCAACTGGAATTCGGAGCTTCGAAAGTGAATCAAGGATCTGCTCCAAGTCGCTTTTCTTCCAAGCAGCTTTTCTTCCAAGTCGCTCCAGTGGATGATTGTCTATTCCAAAGAGCTGCGATTCCACAAAAAAGCGAAGACTCATGGGGCTTTGGTCATCTTGGGACTTTTGAACTGCTTCCAAACAGCAGGCTTTGTTCTTTGCCAGCAGATGCTGCCACACTGTCAGGTCAGATGCCTTGAAAGATGATGTGTCCTGCAGCCGATGCAATGCTGCGATGAAATCATCGCAGAGGGCAAATTGCCTTGCGGCTGAAGCTTTCAAGGCCTCTTCCAGAAACCAATCTGCAAGCTGCGAAGCGATCCAATCATGCAGCAGCCATGCCATGCTGATTCGAAAAAGTGGCACTCCAATGTTCACAACCACTGTGAAGGGTTGAAAACCCTCCACGGATGACACCCCTAGAGCCACCATGCCTTGAGGCAGGTCCTCCAGAAGCATCGCCCACTGGCGGGAAGGCTTTGCTTGCTCGTAAAGGAGTACTAGCACTTTGTGGTAGAATCCCCGTGTGCTTCCCTCTGCTGTGGTGCTTCTTGGCTTTTGCTTCTTCAAGAAGAGTATCGGCAGGTATGCCTTTTCGAGTTGGACTCTGTTGCTCCCATTCCACGCCAAGACCACATGGAAAGTGACGAGGTATAGCAGCGACCAAAGGCCCAAGCATTGCAACGGCACCACCTTTGAGCGTAGTGCCAGCGCCCCCAGCATCGCATCCTTGAAGCTGTCAAAGCCATCGCCAATGAATGGCATCAAAAATGACATGCTCAACACGATATCTGCAGAATTGTATTGCGCCTCGAAATCCGATGTGCGCAGTGCCAGTGCCTGCACAACCAGCCACAGGAGCCCACATGTTAGGCAAAGATCATAGCCTTCAAAGGCTAGACCCGTCTGTGCAGTGAGAGCTGCCGTGCAACTGATTTTAATCACCAGGGTCAAGTAGATTGGCAAAATGGCACAGAAGATGGCTGATCGGTGGCTGTCATCAAAACTGTCTCTCTGTGCTTCTTCCAGCTCTGTCAGGGGTTCCGATTCCGTCATGCTCTGGCAGTCTGCTGAATCTCTGCTTTGCTTGCTACTTGCACAATTGCACTTCAGCACCAAAAACGCCATTGCCGCAGCGAAGACAAATTTGAAGAACATGTAGGACAGCCAAAATGCTGTTCTTCTGCTTGAAGTATTGGCCAAGTCATCTGATGAGGGCCATATTGGCTGGGGCATCTGGAGCCAATGAAGCTGGTGTTGCTTGACTTCGATGTGAGGGTGCGTCCAATTTTCCATGCCAACGTCGAAGTACTCCATTGGGTTCATGCTGGGCGCTTCCACCCCCTCTTGCCACGATTCCACATCGGTTGTCAGCAACACTGGTGCCAAGGCCAACGTCCCAATCAAGATAAGGCGAGTAAGCATCGCGACTGGCTCGGAATTTGTCTCTGTACCAAACAAGGAAAACACCTTCAATTGCACAATAAATGCAGACTAATCCAAAGGGTACAAAGAGCCAACAATGGCACCATGGACCGATCAAGTTGCAAGATAACTTCGTCATCAAAGCAAAAGCCCCGAAGAGAAGAGCACAAATCACAAGACCGAAGACTAGGAACTCTCTATTCTGAAGATGCTGAAACCAGATCCGGTGGCAAAGAAGTATGCACAGGCACAAATATGCAGCGAGCTCCAGGCCTGTAAACCATTGCCAAAGGCCGCTCAGCGGCAGTGCCATGAAATACAGTAGAGAAAATCCGTAGACAATGAAATCCATCTCACGAATGTCTCGAGGGGCCCCTTTCGTCCAAGCAAGAAAGGCAATGTACAGAAACAAGCAGGTGGCTGGAAGTGAGCACACAGCCACCTGCCAAGTGATTTGAACTAAGCACAAGAGTGCTCCAAGCCACATCACCAGGAGCCCACTGATTTGCAGCACCCTCCCAGCAATGCGCCGCCTGCTGTGCATGTCATCCTCTTCAAAATCACCAGTCATCCAACTGTAGAGGCCCAAGCAGCCAAGGGCGGTGCCCACCATTTCCACCGTGAAGGCTTGCCATGTCATCTCGAAAACTGACAAAAGGATGAGCCAAAGGAAGTGAAGCGGTGCGCAAAATGCCCACATAGGAAGCACCTCGGTCTCGATGTGCTTCGACTCACGATGTTTCATGTCATAGGAAGCCGTGAGCACCAAGAGGAACCCAAAACTACATCCAGGAAAACATCTCAGGACTATGTGCCAGTTGAGCTTCAGGACAAAGATAGTGATGGACATTCCTGATAGCCACAATATGATGATTACCAGCAGGCACTCGGCTGTTGTACCGCGAAGATATGCTGAGCAAAATCGGGGAGTTTCACTTTTTTCGGCCAGAAGGCCTTCTTCTTGTGACTCCAAGCCCAGTTCACCTGCATGAGTACTGGATGCCGCCATTTCGAGGTGAAACCGTGAAACAGGGAACTTTTCAACTGCACGTTTGGCAGGTGCTCTAGTTTGATCCAAACCACATCAAAGCACATTTTTGAAACATGAGAGCTCCATTGCCAAAGATCAAAGCAACCTCAAAGTGAAGATTTGTATCTCATCATTGGTCGATATTCAATCAATTCAGTCGCAATGCCTTGATTCCAGCTGCACTCAAATGCCACAAGAAAACATGAAACTTGAGACCCTTGCCTTGCAAAGGAAAACTCCCGACAAGCACCAACTTCCTCAACGGAAAAGAACAGATTTGAGACAAAATTGATTCAAAATGCACCGCCTGAAGCACACTTTGTCAGCACCGTTGTTTCCAAGATCTTTGTTTCTGTTTGTTTCAGTTTGTCAGTGTGTCTTGAAAGTTGTTTCCAAAAAAGGGGGACACACATCCACAAAATGTATCCTTAAACATACCTAAACAGAATCTGTGATGTCTGATAGCATCCATGACATGAGAGCTATGCACATTTCAAGTGCCAATGAGGAGCCCTACTATCACATCACCAACTGAGACCTGTTGCGGAGATAAGCTCACCACGCCATTTAGAGATCAAGAGAAGTCTTTCAAGACCAAAGGAGCAAAGATGATCGAAGTATCACAGAGATTTTCTGAGATTGAACTTTCAGAATAAGATCCGAGATTGAACTTTCAGAATCACAACTGTGCAAAATTTAGACTTTGAACTCAAGACATAGTCTATGGAAGTCGAAATAAATACGTTGCTTTCGAAGTGAGAGGCTGTGACTCGACAAGATTGGCTTCCACTTTGATTTGCCTCTCTTGCAGGTATCAATCATGTTGCACCCTACTCTCCCGACAGCCTCAACGTTACTTGCCAGTGGAATTAGATGTTCATATTAATTCAATGATCAAAAAAAACGATGACATTTGAGGACTACAAGTTGAAAAGCAGTGTCCTTTTCGAGTGGCAAGATGTGGTGGGCATTGTGGCTTCTGATGGAGGGGTCTTGTCAGTGGAGGAAACTCATGATGTGCTGACAGATTTCCGAAAGCGGTTTTCAGGATACAACTTCTCAAGTGAAGGAGGAGACTTTGCTTTGTCGTGCAAGGAAGATTTGAGTCAGCTGGACGCCGTCAGTTCTGAGAATCGATGCACATTACCTGAGCGCGGACGCGGCACCTGTTGCTGTCCAGAGATTGGCATGTTTTTTGCTGGGAAACATGTTTGTCTCAAAGTAAATGGTGCAGAAGAAAAACAGAGATTGGTTCAAAGGGCTATCAAGGAGAAGATTCTTGTTCGATGGCCCGACCACGTCACGGGCTGGAAGTTTGATTTTGGATACACTGCCATTGCAGCAAATGCACCTAATATGGTAGAAGTCACAGATCCGGAATCCCGGGGAAAGATTAGATACAAAAAAAGGTCGAATCAAATTGAATCAAAAAATTGCGTTGGTTGGACGACCAAACAAATAGGAATGCCAGGGCAGAAGAGAGACAAGAAGTATTGCACAGAGATTGAAGTTAAGCTTAAGTGTCCTGCAGGCCATGCGCGGTATGAGACAGTCCCGGGGTCTGAATTGACGAACCGGGAGTATGCTTGCAAGGCAGGCCTGAAGAACAGTGTAAGTGGTGACCCCGACTTTGCTTCAAAATGCAAGTGTCGGTAGCCATTGCCCTCCGGACAACGATCGGGATGGAGGCACTTATGCTCCGGCTTCTCCACGGCTGACCGAAAAAAGAATCAGAACGTGACATGCTGTAGCTGATCGATGCTTCGTTGTGAGATTTTCCTTGTCTTTGTCAATTTTTGATCTCTTTCATCCCCCAGGTGGAATCAATATTGGAAGCGTCATGGGCTACGAATACCTAGAAAAATAGCAAGCCATATAGACTTACATCTTTCTTTTTTCTGCCGGCCCACCGAATGGAGGCAGTTGCCTTCATTCACAGCAAGGGCATCATGCATCGAGACCTAAAACCGGTGCCTTTGGCTGTTCAGTTGGTTGTCTCAGGGGTTGGGGATCCGATGATTTGGTGCACAAAAATGATGCGATTGATCCCACGCCCAAGATGTTTGAGTCTTCTAATAATATCATTGATTGGAATGATTGGAATATGGAAAACATGCCATCAAATCTATGGTCTCTTTTGGTAATTCTACTTTTGGGACCCAACAAAAAACATGGCCCCAATAGATGGGATGGATTTTTCAGGCTCCCTGACCGGACAGAGAATGTCCTCAAAATTCCCTCGTGCATTTGGTGCCCAAAAAAATCTATTTTTCAAGGTGGGTCAGTGGGTTTACGCAACATAATTCGATCAGTCATTTCTGACAGTCCCTCTTTTTTTTTTCCGACATACTTTGACAAATCCCTGATCACCTTTGCAGGAGAACATCCTTCGTTCGTGAAGCAAGGTGGAGTCATCGTTCCTCAGAATTTTCGTTGATACCTCCCGTGATGGTTGATTCACATCCACATCCACAGTTTCCATGACAGATGAGGGTCACACATCTCCCTCCAAAAATCCCTGGGGATTCATTGGAAAGATTTCACTGAAAAATGGATCCTCCAGATGTTTTTGGAGGTTAGCAACACTGACATCAAAGTCTCTGACTTTGGCCGTTTCCAGGCCGTGGAGCTTTCCCCAATTCTTTTCAGGCTGGGAAGGGTGGATGAAGGGCCATGGAGCCGAAACAGGGTGAAACCATGGAATTTTCGTGTGGAAATCTTACGGATTGAAATCGAAAAAAAAAACAAGACTTGAGATGGCTTTGGAACTGGCTTGTGACTTCACATACTATGTTACTTACTTTGTCTTTTTGGTGGGGCTGATTCGTTTTGTTGAAAAAAATCACGTGATGTTTTGTACATTTGGTGCCACTATACATCAGCATCATACACTTTGAATCTACACTATCTCCAGGAAATTCTGCTATCAGCAGTTGTTTATTTGGCCAAAATTAGATGTTTTTCAACAGAGTTTTCCCTTTCATCCGGAAGTCGTTAGTAGTAAATTGATGAAAAAAACACTGGGATGAATGTAATTCACGTTAATTTTACCATAGTAGGCCTTGAAAATAAGTCGAAATTGACGCCCAAGAAGAAGGAAGGTAGCCTTCCAACTATCAATTTTCAGGTGCATATTGCCTATATTTACATATGTTAGTTTCAGGGGGAGAGGAGGTATACCTACATTTGGCAGCTTCTGTTCCCAGGTCCTTAGTTGAAACCTCCTGACCGGAGCTGGTACCGGAGCCGGAGGTGTCATTCGGTGGTTGCTTGGTGGCCGTTTTTTCACACTTCCACAGCAGTGTGGCTGTGATTTTGTTATGACCACTTTGGATTCGAAGATATGTTTTTTAGTGAATTAGATCATGTTGGACATCTGCATTTTTAGGGCAGCAAACTGCAGGAAATAGATCTGCATTTTGTGGTTGATTTTCCGGATTTTCCAGTGACAATGTTCGATTACAGGAGGGAAAATATCAGTTATATACGTGACAATGAATTGGAAGAAAAGATATAGAGACAGTATGTCAGCACATCTATCAGCATATACTGCACCTCTCATATCCGTTTTATTATGCAACCTGTTATATACCTGTTGAAACAGACGAAATGAATTTGAATGATTGGATTTTTTTGGGCCGATTCCAGATCCATTCCCAATGACTTTGTTCCAGAGAGCAGACCCGTCTCGGTGGCAAGAACGGTAAAAACACGGGATCAATCCATTCAAATGATTAGAATTTTCGAGCTGATGATGGTGTTTTACTTCAACTTCAAGCACGAAGCACTTCACCATTCGAATTTGCCCAACTTTTTTCCAGGCAAAAAACCCGGCTCCAGGAAGAGGGTTTCCAGGCCGAGTGAGTGATGAATGCTTCCATGCGTCAAAAACGTTGGTTCGTTTAACCGACGCCCGTCGTTTTTTGGGTTCTCCGTACTTTTTTATTCCTCCCTGTTTTTTTCTCCCTCTTTAAAAAGTCATTTTTGGTTATTTCTTTTTCTTTGTCACTTTTTTGTCATGTCAGATCTTCAGGCTTCTTTCGGGAAGCCTTGGTAACGGCCGGATGAGCCATGCTGTAAGCTTTTGCAGATCTGATTCTCAAAGGCAATTCTCCCATGTTGCCACGAGAAGGCATGACATGACAACACCTGTTGTTTTCAAAGGGTCTGCGTTCCCATAGACACAACTCCTTGGCCGCTGGGATCCCCTTTTTTTGCCACCATCTCTTCTTCAAGTCCGAGGAAGTAAAGCCACAACAGACATTTTTTTTCGTTGTTGTGTTTGTTTCAATCTGGTGGTGGTAGAAACGGGGGAAGCTCGGAGGAAAACGACCCTTCTTTACGTAGTTTGGGCATTTCTTCACCGATTTCACCTCCGTGCACTCGCAGATCAACTTGTCTTGCCAATTCTCCTTCAAGGTTGTCCGCATAGCATCAACCCCCAGGCATAGCACGGCGATCGATCCGAAAATGAAGCGCATCGGATTGGATTTAACACACTGACTTTTGATATCACACGTGAGTTGTGACTGGGAGCCAACAGAGTGAGATTTATGCGATTTTTGTAGGGAAAGAAAGGCACTACAGTTTCTTCATGCTTTTTGGCACATTTGTTTGAAAAGTAGGCCACATTCGACCGTGCAAAGCACTAAAGAATACACTCCCAAACACCAACATGCCTTGAAGCAAGTTATCACTTGGAAGGTACTGCTCTCTCCCACCACAATCCTCTTCAAAGTTTCCTTGTGCCTCTCCCTATGGATTTCCCAGTTGCCCCCAATTCCCACCTCAGGAATCACACTTGGAATGTGCTGCCTGAAGACATCACAAACTCATCCTGCTTCAAAACTGATTGGCTCATCTAGCTCTGACAAAACATCGTTGCATGAGAATTGAACCAAACCTCTGTAAATTTACACTAGAAAAAAATAGCTCCGGTCGAGCTGTCAAGCGTGTCAAGCGTGTCAAGCGCCTCATGCATCTGGTCACTTCACGTAACTGCCGCGTTTTGTCACAGCTACGAGGCTATTGCTGTTGATAAACAACTGCGCATCTACAGGAGATCTGATTCCGATTTCCCTTGAAGTGCTATTGCTCCACGGGCTATTCTGGCTACCTCTTCATCCCACCCGTTTCGAAAAATTTCATGGCGGCTCAGCTCCGCCATGTTTCTCCGGGTATTTTCTTTGGGCCGAGCCGACTAGCAAAGGCAAGCGTTCATCTTTCCCTTCCGGATGCAATCTTTGCAAAGCTATGGTGGTCACAATCACCTGGTCGCGGGCGCTGAATGGTGGATTCAAAAAAAACGCATGGTTTGCCTCGGCTTTTTTTTGGGGAGTAGAACGGATGATGTAGGAACAACCATTATCTTGTACAGAGCGCCCTAAGGGCAGGACTTTTCGCATGTTCCTAAGGTTTGAAAATCTGTGTGGGAGCCAACAGTCTGAGACATTCCTTTGACCAACTGCGGTTCCAAATGTCGAACCCCGGTCCCCCACCAGAAGGACGCCGCTGATGAAAAGCATTCTCTGCGGCTCCCCGTGCAGCTCGTTAAGTTCGCCAAAGGCAAACTGTGCCTGACGCAAGTGGTCGAGGTCCCATGGTGATACAGTTTTCACAAGGAGGTCTCCACTCTGTCTCTACGATTTCTCCATCTTTCCCTGTCTACCTGGGGGGACTTTGGGGTGCAGCTAACCATCCATGTCTCCATCGAGACAATCGAGACACTGGTCTCGAACAAGTACCTACATGTTCACAACCCCGACCCATCTATCTAACATATACCTGCCTTTCTACTTCTGTTTACATTTTTGTCTATCTATTCCATCTGTCTGCCTGTTCATTTACCTAATTATTTCTTAGTACCTATCTATCTGTCTAGCTCTCTCGATATCTGCAAAGCTATTTGAAATATCTGTCCAAGAAAGCCCGATCTTCCCTATTCATTCTTCTACTACTGCATTGATTGGCGGTTGTTTTCCCAGCGAGTTTACTGTACTTGTAGACCTCTGCGACTACCACCGTTCCGCATCATATTGTCTATCTGGGCTTCTCCCTTTCTCTTCTTTCCATCTGCATGCTCAACAAACTTTTGTGGCCAACCTATCTGTCTGTTTTTCTACCTAGCTCCCCACCTGCCTACACAATCAACATAGGTAGGTTCCAGGCTAGATATACCTGCTACCTGGAAACAAACCCTGACAAGAACCAGCTATCCCTGCGACTGTCGTGATTCACCACCTTGTCGCGAGCATATCTAATATGGAGGTGCTGCATGCACCAAAATAAGACATTCTGCACTGAAGGCTTACTGAAAGGAAGCTCTTGACTACAGCACACGCCGCTGTGGTTTCGCTGAGATGTCATTGTGGAAAAAAATGATTTGGTCAAGCAGTAAACCATTCAATGGATGCCATCAGGTAAGGATGTGGGAAAACCTGTCAGTCCGTAAGATCCCAAAAAAAGTCTAACCCCACGATTCTACATGCCCAACTTCAACGTCCAGAACTGTTGAAGCATTTGTTGAGACATCACCCCAGCAATTTAAAGCCTCAAAACGCCCGCCTGAAAGATGGTGAAGAGGACCCCAAGGGCAAAGAATACAGGGATGCTGACCACAGCATCACTGCCTATGAGGCCTCCTTGCATCGCAGCAATTTGCAAAACGAAAATACTCAATGCACCAAAGGCCAGAAGGTAAACCTTCAGATCTTGCGACCATCCTCAGCGCCGGTGAAGCATCAGCGCGATGGCCACAAAATACTGCCATACATATACATATGTGTATATATATATATATATATATAGAGAGAGAGAGAGAGAGANCATACATATACATATGTGTATATATATATATATATATATAGAGAGAGAGAGAGAGAGAGACACATATAGGTAATCATATATGTATATTTCATCGGCCCAGAAGAATGCGAGAAGTTCTCACTTTCGCAAATGATATCATGAAACATATGAAGCGTGTCAGATCGCCCATCCCAAAATACCAGTGACGTCTCCAATGTCACCTCGATCTGCTCAACTGGAAGGCAGCCTTTACCCCCAGCTGTGCTAATCAGCTAATGCTACCTATTTGGAAGTCCAGCATCTATCCTCAGAGCCCATTATTTGAGCACAGCACTTCACGAAAGTCATAGCATAGCTACCACAAGCCGCACTGGTGAGGCCGAAAAGGAAGAGCTTCAAAGAAGGAAAAACGGTGCATAGAGCTCCCAAAGATGCTAGCATCACCACCACCTGGCCACCGGCTATGAGGCTATGAGCTGAAAATATGAAAAGAAATGGAAGGCTTGGGGCTAAGCACGGGTTCTCAAGGATTGTTCTAGATGCTGGATATAGAAGTATCCTGATTTCCTTTTTATTGCTCACATACGCTCTCTTTGGGGTAGAATCGCCGAAAGCATCCACGAAAAAGGACGGAAGCATCATGTGCAAGACTCATGATGAAGGACCGTAAACGAAAGAGTGCAGACAATGAAAACTAAAAGAACAATCCTGTGTTTGGGAGACAGTGGTGTACTTAGTACTCTCTCGCTGAAACATGCAAATTGGCCCATTGAGTCCTTTAAAAAAATTGACACCTTGATCGCCACAGGAATCTTTGAACGTTATCAGAGGCCAGCAACAAACATCGCGCACGACACCGTCAACATACCCCACGACTCTTAGACTACACGAGTGAAGATGAATATTGTGACCCTGCCCCACGGCAGGAAAAAGCACGTTTATATTTAAGATTCAAGATCGCACATGAAGGATCCAGCATGCATCTTTACTATGTGCAATGTTGGATGAATGTTGGATGAATTAGTCCCTGGTCTCATTTCTTTCACCGGAGACGAAACTCGGATATAAAACTCACTCACTCCACCAAGTCACGGTCAGCGCTGTGAAAATAAAGGGTTTGTTCTTCGCACCAAAGATGTGATCGACATAAAGTTCCTCCTCCTTTGGCACGGGCGTTTCGGTCACCACCAGTGTGGCGCCCAGAATCCTGGTTGGCACACTGGTAAGCTCGGTGGATGATGCAAATCGACTATGAAATCCGACTAGCTCATGAACCTCATTCCAACAAAGGTTGCCCAGTGCCCCGACTGGTTTTTCAAAGCTGACTGGTTTTTTTTCATACTTTCTCTGCATTGGAATTGTGAAAGTCACACAATGTAAATACAGTAGCCTTCAGCCAACACATCAACATGGTCAGGGTTTCACTAGCCACTTCCTGATTTGAAACCAAGTGTCATGGCCATCATCAGCATCACCTCTCGCTTTCGCAGGTGCTCTCCCAGCATTGCATGGGCGAAGGCCGCATTGAAAACAATGGCCAAACCACCCAGGACAGAGACCACACTTTGAGGTAAAAATGGCAATGCCGCCAAATTCAAGAATTGACCGGCCTTAGTTTGACTGCCACTTCCACTTCACCCAGGCCTGACACAAATCCTGTCGACGTAACGGTCCAGCCTTGACTCTGACTTGGTATGAGTTCTTTGAGATAATTCATTGAAAGATTGCAAGACCTGGGTTGAAACCAAAAAACACAATGTGTCTATAGAATCATAGAAAAATCCTATCCCAAACGGGTTGTACAGGCATATCCAAAATGGAAACTTAAGTTTGGGATGTTTGTTTCTAAAATTTTAAACCCTTCCCCGAAAACCCTTTGCTATCAAGCAACAATCATCACCACCACCCCCGCAATCCACCGGGGCTGTGTGTAGGGCCGTGTCGACATGTTGCCATCCCTCGAGGCGCTTAGGACCAACTTTTGAGAAATGAGCCCCCAAGCTACGCAAGCATTGCATGCAATACAAAGAGCTGTGCCACAAACATATCCTGAGTTGCGAATTTTTCCATCCAGAAATTGACTTTTCAGTTGCGTAAACCACCCAGGTAGGCACCCACACATGGGACCTACCCACCACAAAAATTCAGCCATGGAGGATTGGCTCTTGGCATTTCAAAGGGGCCAAAAAGAAGCAAACAAAATCAGCAACGATTAGCACCAGATTCATATGTATATGATTTACTAATATATACATATATGCAAATCTAAATATATGTAATCTATGAGGTTGCTTGCAAAAAGGCCCAGGCCCTGTGGATTGCATGCTTTCAAATGAATGCAGTGACTTGGAGAATTTTTGTTCAACTGTTGGTGTGCCGTGGAATTGAGAAGCCCAGGTGGCCCAGGTGTGGTGTTTGGGTGGGGGCTTTTGTGGCTTTAAGGTTGGAAGCCAGACCCTGCAGCTTTTTTTCCATAGTTTTCCAGCTTGAAGTCTTGGAAGACGAACTTTTTTTTCTGCAAAGGGAGTACTAACGCACTAGCAGCTAGCATACAAGTTGGCAATCAGGCTGCCTTTTCATGCCTCTACTTTTATGATTTTCGATGAAGACCACTGGGCAATGTGGATCTTGACCTTTCCGTGGGTCGTCAAAATCAGAGGCTCATGCAGAGTTGCCCAAAAAAAAAATGGCAACTGGCGAGGGACTAAAAGAAAACCTACATAAATCTACATGACTAAAGCACATCTCAGATGCCAAAATATCGAGATACTTCAATTGACTCTCGCTGAAGCCGAAGCATTGAGACATCCTGAATGGTGCAATCGAATGCATGTGGGAACCACATGACTTCCAACTAATGTCAAACCGCCTCGCGGCACTTTCCAACACGAAAACTTCTTCAATCGAGCCGGAAGCCCGAAAAAAAAATGTGTGAAAACAAACCACCCATGGTCCCCTTTGGTGAACGAAAACTTTTCCGGGTGACCATGAAGTTCGTGCTAAAACGCAAAAAGGTAACTACGGTAACTCAGCAAATTGCTTGCAGACCAATGAGTTGGTAGCCTTAAGCAAACAAGAAACTACCCAACAAACATGATGTATCCACTGACAAGTTGCCAAACAAATTCGGTAGCGGATGAATCATGCCCGCAGTTTTCGGGCAATGAGGGAAACGTGTTCGAATCTCGAAAATTTGAGCCAGACAGGTAGCCATTTTCCAGGAATGCAACCCACAACAATGATGTTTTCATGATTTCCAAACTGCAAACTGCAAACAAAAATATGTTGCAACAAAAATGGTGATCATCTTCTCAGAAAAGCTGAACAAAAACTTTTTTTGGTTCCATGAACCGTTGGCTCTTTTCCCAGGCCTGGTGAGAATTTTGAACACCAAGGAAGGGCAGCTACCAGCTACCCGGTAGTCCATGGGTCTACAGATGTAGGTGCAGTGATGTCCATTATGATTTTGGACCATTTAAGGGACCTGTGACACTGCGAACAGGATTACGAACAAATGTCAAATGATGCAAATTGAGTCCATGAATCCTGCATCTATAAAGCTGCCTTTCTGCTTTTCTGCTGACCTCTTGCAATTTGAGCGAATCAGGAGCCAACAGCAATAACATGCAGCTTGAAATGGCGTGCGAAGTGTCTCTTTGGGATTGATAAAGAAGCAATCTTGGCCTCGCACTTTGTCGTCCAAACCCAATGACTTCCACATGGTCACTACATTGCCGAGCTGAAGTTTGCTATTTCTTTGAAAGTTCTTTTGTTTGTGAAACCGTTTTATTTGTTTTCGTGGCGCTCGCAACGTTCGCTTTCCCCAAACTATACAACGCTTTTACCAGGCTAATTGCAATCATATTTTGAGTTCTCTAAAAGGAGTATGAAGTAGCACTCCGTCAACCTTGACAAAGCATGAAGAAGCACTCGTGTCCACCCCAAACTGATTTGCTGAGCATTTGCAATTCGATGGAATTTTCTTCATTACTTTCCCGACTTGTCATGAAAGGCCATGCTCGGTTCTTCCAAGGACGTACTGCACCAAAAACTTGAAAATATCCCAAGATTGTTCGGTAGGTTTCGACATAAACGTGGCAACTGCCCGAACAACAAACTGACATCCAACGAGTCATAAGAAAAAAATCTTAGTCTATGGCCGAGCGCGTCTCAGGAATGTCAGTGTTTGGACTAATGAAATTTATCGCAAACATCATGAATTGAAACAAAAAAATGCAGCTGTGTAACATAGCGCTTTGCCCACAACGAGTAATTCACGAAAAGAGTATGGTAACACAACAAGGACTGCAAAGCTGCGGGTAAAATGGGCCGGCCACTCACAATCCTCCCGGATGGCATCATGTTTAGCAAAGACCACAATTCACGGCCGCGGACAGTAAGCCATGAAACACAGAAAGGTATGCCCATTTCTGCTGTTCCATTGCCGTCAGTTGATTTCTCCTGATCAAAAATGCGGAAGGCATCAGTGATGTCTGCGCACATCACAGCCAGGAAGAATAAAATGTTTCAGAAAACAATATGTCAAAATCTTGGTGATAATACTTGATCATGGACGATTTCACATTATGACAGACTTTTGTATCTCCATGACGAACAAATTTCAGAGAGATGTTTGACATACTATGGAGGCGCAGAAAGGCGAAACCTGATTTCGATTTTTTTTCTAAGACTGCGGGTAAAACGCAGAGCAAGCTCGACCATGGTGCCGAAGGACTATGTTCCTTTGCTGTCAGGCTACAAGTTTGTGAGGTGCAGCAAAAGAGAGAATGAAATTGCGGAACTTCTTGCAGGGAACAGTGAAGCAAACAGCAAACAAAACACGAAAAAAAACACACCAACAACACCACAACCAACCAACAACACCACGAACACTACAGCAAGAGACCGTAGCAAAAACCCAAAGTGTTTAATTTTGCCCCATTGCCGAACAAGCTCGAGGCATAGTCGGTCATCTAAACTCGTGGTCTGTAGAAGAGCAAGCCTGCAGTAACCCTAACAATAGTTAGGGTTCAGGCTGAACCCAACCCCTAACAATAGTTAGCAACTAGTTATAACTGGCGCGTAACAATTTTGGATGTCAAACGTCCAACAAGCATATCTTCATGTGCCACAAGAAGAAACGATACTAAACATGGACAACCCCCGTAAAGCTCTCAAGCTGCAAGCACCAAATCGTAATGTGCCACAAGAAGAAATGCTAGTAGCTTTGGATGAGAACATCCAAGGAGCAAATCTTCATGTGCCACAAGGAATAAGAATACTAAACATCGACCACGTCCAGATACTATTTAGCAACTAGTTCAACCGCAACCCTAACATTAGTTAGATTTCAGGTTGAACCCGAGCCCTAACAATAGTTAGGGTTCAGGTTGAACCCAAAACCTAACAATAGTTAGCAACTAGTTCTAACTGTTTCGTAACAATAGTTAGCAACTAGTTCAGCCCCAACCCTAGCGCCAACAATAATTAGCAACTAGTTCAACTTCAACCGTAACAATAGTTAGGGTTCAGGTTCAATCCCAACCTGAACGAACTAGTTCAGTCCTAGTTAGCCTGACCAGCAAAAAGCTGAGCAAACATAGAAAACTGCATGAAAGGAAGCCGTTGTTAATGAACTGGCCAATGTTTTTTCCATCTGAAAAACGCATGCTGCTGAGGCAGAGGCCAAGCCAAAAAAGAAGCATCAAATTCCTAAGAAACATTGTTGTGAGCCACTTGTGGGTGACAGCCGCATCATTATTTGACCAGGGTGTGGGAACTATCCGACGGTCTGCTCATGCAGGTATGTAAACTGGTAACTGTTTTAGCCTGTATACATCAAACTCCTCGAAAATATCGTTGTGGGTAACAGTTTAAGACGAGCCCGAATCCGAGCCTGAATCTGACGAACTTGACGAGGAGATGCTGCTAGAGCAGCTAGAGGACGATGAGTCAACAAACACCTGAAAGCAAAGGATCATGAAGGAAAAAAACATCAAATTCCTAAAAAACACCGTTGTGGGCCAGTTGTGGGTGACAGCCGCATCATTATTTGACCAGGGTGTGGGAAGTATCCGACGGTCTGCTCATACAGGTAAGTAAGCTGGTAAGTGTTTTCGCGTCTATACAAACTCGAATCGACGTCCCACCTTCACCTTGGAAACCCTTCAAGAATCGCTTTCGTGGAAAGGTGTTGCTGTTTTAATTCAACGAAGTCTTTCTCATGAGGGTAAAACAGCTGCGACAAAGCAATTCAACACATTGCACCTGACAAACAAAGCAACCCACAAACAAACAAACAAACAAACAAACAAACAAACAAACAAACAAAAACAAACCAACAAATAAACAAACAAACAAACAAACAAACAAACAAACAAACAAACAAACAAACAAACAAACAAACAAACAAACAAACAAACAAACAAACAAACAAACAAACAAACCATCCGGCACAAAAACACACATGTTGTGTTAAGAGCAAGAAACTCCAAAAACATCATTTCTCCAGTGAAACTTCACGGAAACTCGTGATACTAGGTAGAATCGGAGTTGAGGTGCAGTTAAGGCTAAAAAGATCCGTATTGTTGCAAAATATCATCCAAACAGAGTGAAAATCATCCACATAAGAGGAAAGTGATATCGTCAGGCATCAACATAGCTCGTATGTGTTGCTTCATTGTGTGCACCATCTCTCCAAAAGTCTAAGGGTGGAATCCCTACACTATCGCTACCTACACTAAACGGTAACTGACCGAATCTGCTACCGCGAGCGTTTCCCCTGCATTTTCGACTACCAACAAGAGCTAACAACCAACAAACAGCAACAAGAACCCACAACAACCAACAACAGAAACAATCGGTTTAATCGGAATAATCCGCACTGGCGCCCTCTTTTTCTGGGGTTGCTCCGAGTTCAACAACAACAACAACAACAACAACAACAACACCAACAACCAACACCAACAACAACAACAACAACAACAACAACAACAACAAGAAGAAGAAGAAGAAGGAGAAGAAGAACAACAACAACAAAAAAAAAAAAAACAACAACAACAACAACAAGAAGTCAACGTTTAGGGTGATGTTTGAAATCACCCAAAAAGGGTTATGGCAAACCCTGGAGTTTGTTTTGATCATCTGTATCTGTTTCATATGGCCTCGGACCCCAACAGTCAATTATAAAGATTTGGTTCGGGGGCCCTACTAATAAACTGATGAGTGCTGGACAGTTACAAGGAGGGGACTGGGCCTAGTGTACATGATGATCTCTATTTATGATCTATGCTCCCGGAATGGTTGGGGCCCCAACAGCAGGACCTGCCAATACAAAATAAACAAAACGTCTTTTTATTGCATTCATTTATGTTCCCTCAATTTTAGTCCCTGAGATGGTACTGCAAGAATCCATGACCCCTGTAAGCGGAAACATGTGCACACCTCAACCAAGCTGCCGCTTGCCGTACGACCATCTCTGCATCAGCTCCGGGTTGCATAAAGACATACCTTCGAAGTTGTGTGTCTTGCATCATCTGCCGTGGTAACACACAAAATGGGTGTGTCATGAATGTCCCAAAAAAAGGCTGATTCATGTTGATTATCATCATTTGCAGCTAAGGTTTAAAACCTCCCAAAAGTTGGACATTCATCGCAAATCCCGCGATGAAAAGTCACTTCAAAAAAGAAAAAACGAACAAAATGGACGACATCTCAGCAAAAACAGACCTGATGCCCTTCTTCTTCATGGCATTCAGCACATCTACACCAATCTTGGGCGAAATAATGAGGTTGACAGCCTCCACCTGCTAACAAACAACCACTCCACAAACAGCTCCACATCCGCATCGTTACATCGGAATCGGAATCGATGTCTGTCGACTCCTCCCCCGCCTTCTCGGGCACATCCTCCAGGCTCGCATAGCACACGCCCGTTTTGTCGTAGGGACTTACCTTCATCACCCTTCGACCAGCCTGGCGACTTAGACTCACCATGAACAGCCGTGACATGAAGAAATGAAGAAATCCCGTTGATCAATGATCCTAAATTCATGGCTTCTGACATAATCCCATGGAATCTCATTGGATAGTTTTTTTACCTCGCAGAACCTAGCAAAAACCACGGGCACTCCAAGCTACTGACCTTGCCTCCTGCAGTCGCCGCACTACTCGCGAGGCCGGTTTTGCCTCCAGGGCGGCAGGGGCGAATTGCCATATTTTTGTTGGCTGTTCTATCTGCTACAGTATCTCTCATTTGTCTCTCAAAATTCTGCTACATGCATTGGGATGGAATAAACACTCCCAAAGCGTTGTTACCTTCAAAAAGGCCTACTGTTGATGCTTCAGAACTCTGGCATTCACCAGTTCAGGTTGAAAATGTATCCTACCTTTGATGGAAGAAATCCTGCACCAGTTGATGTAGCAGATAAAGCGGATGTACCAGTGATTATAGGGTTTTATACATCCCAGGTGATGATCGCCGGATTTCTTCCATCAACAAAACTAAGATAGAACCTGAAAATCAGCCCTTTGAAACGGAAAATCATCTCACCCAAACCTCCATAATTTTGGGGTTTCAGCGGTTAGGTTTTCGGGGGTGTACCGATGGCTTTGAATCATTGTAGCACTGGATTCCACAGACCACCCACCTCATTGGTGCAGTCTCCAACCACTGCCCAGTTCGACAGGGGCTGACCCAAAACTGGACCATGTTGACGTACAGACTCCTTCAGTGCCTCCAAACACCATACTGTTCATGGAAGAAAATCCGGCTAACCAGTTGAGGTTGGTAGTTTATTCCATGATTCACAAGGATTTATACATCTGTGGTGCAGGATTTCTTCCATCAACAGTAGGATCATCATGGCTCAGTGGTTCAGAATGTGGAAGAATCTGATCTGAACCGGTTCCCTATGTTTCTTGGACCGTTTTTTTTGGCATTTGGAAGATGAATGGATAGGTATTCACAATTCATCAAATATGAATGTCTTGCCTTCATGTGGCGAAATCGTGAAATCATTCCAAGATCCAAACATTCAGTTGCAATGAGCTATCCTTTAAAAAAAACGGTTGTCTCATATCGCTTAGACGAAGTTTGTGTCGAAAAACATGGTTTCAAACCGCTCAAAAAGGCAGTGATCAAAGTTTGCGACTCCCTCCACCGTCCGCAATTTGACTCCTCCAAACGACTCGAGAGATCTTTCAAAAGGCTCAAGGAGAGTCCCATGACACTGTCCTGGCCACCTGGTCCGATGGTCCGCCAAGCGATTAAAAAGCTGCGAAAATCATCGAAACTGTGCTCTTGTTAAAAATTCTGTGGAGATACCAACGGTGTTGAAAGCCCCAAAAATGTCACAGAAGCTGCGCCTTCAATCTTTTCCACATACTGGCTCATGATGGGGTGCTCCACCATCAAAGATCCCGCGCAGTCGAGGAAACTCTTGTCCATGGCTAACTCACTCAACACCTCCTGTACCAAACAAACTGCAATCTGGTGGGGGTTCTTTAGATTCAAAAGCAGCAGGTGAATTAATTCTTTGAGTGTAAGTTTGAACTACGGTGCTTCACATCGACAGAAGCAAGCATCTATAGAACATATAAAATTCAGCAATTCAGGCCTCAATTTTGAACTGCTTGAGGTTGTAGAATTGTGAAAAACAAAAACCATGTGTTGTTTTGCATGTTAAACACGAGATATTTCACCAAGATGTCACTGATATACAACTCATACTTGAAAACAACAGAGAGTTTCGTCAATATTTATTTGGGACCCATCTTTCTAAAAGATTGCACCAGCATACACAAGAAACAAGAAAATCATCATATTTCAGCACCTCCTGGCTCAGTTCTGCTTTGAAGTGGATGGTGGCGATTTGGGTACCAACCACTCGCAGATCTGTAACTGGGTCATGCAAACAAAGCCTCAGTTTTTCCCAGGCAGGAAATTTGGCCGAATTTCAATTATGGTTGTTTTACGTGGATTTTCTTGTTGAAAAATGTGACCCAAAGTGGATGTTGAATTGATGTTCTGATGTTCTGCTTATTTTTGGATCTCGGATCTACTCAATCTGCTTGAGTGGGAAACTCCATGAAAGACATGGTTTAGAGCTTGGACATGTTGGACCTGTTTGAGAGGACATAGCTATAGGGACTATAGGGATAGTTGACATTGCCACGCAGCGCTCCCACAGTACTGCAGCTGCTGCCAGCATAGGATGTGATGAAGGCCCGCACCTGAGACATCGGACTTCACCTTTCCCTGATTCGAAGGAATATCTATGCATGATGTCCATATGATGCATGGTCTCCATTTTTTTTGGATGGTTTTTTTCTTACATCCATGATTCCATGATTCAATCCTGGCTTTTCGGATGGGTTCCATGGCCCGTGGGCATCCATGTTTCATCAAGCAGCACCCAGGGTGAACAGCACCCGGTCACCAACACCTACGCCACAAACAAGGCACCCACCACTACAGCCCTAGCAACCGCACCCTGAACTGCACCCGGAACAGCCCAGAACAGCACCCTCTCAGCAACAACAAAGTCACCAACTGTGGCACCAAGCTCCCCTCTTATGAGAAGTAAGAACGCTCTCTTTGCCCATAGCAAAATCTATCTGAAAACCCCAAATGACATATGTTTTTTTCCGCATCAAAATTGGTAAAAATTGCAGTTGCCTCCTCCAAATCCTTGGGTTTCTCTCGAATCTTGCCCTTGTACGTCACCACCTGGCCACCGATGAACGGTTTCACCAACACATTCGACCGGCGTTCAAAACCCTTATGACCTATGACATACTATTATATGAATACTGGTTGCCTCATAGGGATCCTTATAATGGTTTCATTATCATCCCTAATATCGATGAAGTAGGAAAAATTCATCCCCTTATAAATTAACCCAAGCAACCCAGGGTAAACTGATTGTGGATTCCCACCTGGTCTGCAGTCAGTAGTAGGCTTTCCACACCATCTTTGCGACATAGCAATGCCTGGGATGACGACGGAACCTCATCCTCAACTCATCCACCGACTCCATCGTGACTTGACATGACTCCGGAGAACTTGACTGACATGGCGTTTTTTTTATTCAGAATCACGTGGTGTTTTTTTTCAGTTCGAATTCATTAAAAGTTCAAGTCTCAAAGCTCAAAATTCCAGAAAAATCACAGGCCTGACAAATCAGCTGATACATGAACCTCCAAAAAACTAACACATCCCTTACCGTTTGGCACTTTTCAAGAGGAATTTCCTTTTCCGACCAAGGTGGGATATGTCAGTTTCCAGGTTCGGGTACTTGAAAAATACACCCCTGAAATTTAACATGGAACCTAAGAATCACCCAACTGAAAAGGAAAATCATCTTCCAAACCTCCATTTTCATGTTCCATGTTAAATTTCCGGGGAGTAGTCCCTCAAATTCTTCTTGAAGATACATCTGCTTTCGCTTCGGCCAAGAGATGAACCAATTTTTCCGCATCGCTTCGGTCGCCCAAACCTTTCTCATCAATGCCCGGCACACTGACCATCACGCTGATGCCAGCCGCCTCCAACAGTTGCCGCCGTATCGCGCTGCCGGAGCCCAGCAGGAGACGGGGCGGCAAAAACGCCACGGGTGGCATGGAACGCCTTGGAAGACTGGCGTTCCAAAGGAGAATTACTTCACAGGCGGAAGTGGTAAAGGTCGTGGAAAGCAAACTCAGAGCCCGGCAAATATCCCGAGCTAGCCATGCTGATAGAACCTTAATCCAAATCGAACAAAGTATGATTTTTTAAATCACAATTGGTGACCAACTTTCAGTTGGAGAATCAATCTATATATCAATCTATACTAGTTGGTGGTTTCAACCCATCTGAAAAATATTAGTCAAGTTGGATCATTTGCCTGGTTTTTCATCCAAGACTCGTGGACGATGCTTGAGGTAGCCAAGGCAACCAAGACAACCAAGCCCAGCTCGATGGGAGCAAAAGTGCCACTCAGGAACCTGGCTTCCACAAGTCCTTCTAAAATACCTAAAAATACAGGGCCTAAGAAATCCCTATGAAATCCTCCAAGAAATCCTTTATGATAAAAAATGATATGTCTTACGGATTTCTTTGTGATCTTCTTAATTTATTTCCCCCGGAAATAGTGTAAGAGATTCCCATGCTAGCCGACCTTTTTTCTTTATCTCTGCACAACCTGCAGGTAAAACTTGGCAGTTCCACCTTGCTGAGGTCGTGCTTCCTTTCAGGACCGTGGAACGGTCGAGGATTCCGATCGAGAGCGGTCCCGAACGGAGGAAACGGACCCACACGGCCCAACATTCACGAGATCATCCTATGGAATGCTTGGGAAAGTTGGCTCGGGGTGCTGGTGTCACTAGTGTCAGTACGGTTGGTCTTTTTCGAGGCAATCAAGACTCTGTCTTTAGTGCATTTTAGCAACAAAGTGAAGTTCCCAACGTAGTTTGCATTGTTGTTGGTTATTTGAAGTTGTTTGGTCACTTTCTCTTGTTTGGAGCTTTGAAAAAGCTGCAGCTGAAAGGTCGAGTTCAAGTTGGATCAGAAGTTTGTCGTCCATTTCCTGACATCTCTAAGTCACTAGACCAGACCAAAAGTGATGCGAGACATCTGAGACGAAGTCGGTGCGCCCGGATGATGTTGTTTGCGGAAGTTGTTCTGTCTTCATAATTGCAAGTCTTCAGGGGTCATGATATGAAACCAACCCAAACAATGCACTATTAATGGGAAATCCCTCAAAATTACCATACATTTGGATTGTTTGATCCTCCCAAAACCTGGTAACTTAATAATGCCTGGTCTTTGCTGCTCAAAAAAAAACATCAAGTTTGACTCATAAAATCTCTTTTTTCCAGAGTTCACAAGAAGAATCATAAATCTGCACACGTCCCGTTTTCGAAAGCATGTCCTGATAAATGTACCCTGCAAAGTTTGCAAGAAGAAAGCTTGTAGAGGCTTCTGTTTGATGGTTTTCGTAACCCTGCTCTCGTTCTGTACCAGCTGTTTGAGCCAAAATTGCCGGCAGAAGTGCCTTTTTCCATGCCTTCTGGCAAACCCTTTTCCAAGACGACACATGCACCTTCTGCAAAGACTTCCTTGCTACCTGGTACCCTAAACAACCATTTCTTAATGGTTGTTTCAATGTTCTTAATGGTTGTTTTAATTGGATGATTCCAAGTCTCTACATGGAAATGGTTGGAAATAACCAAACATCGATTGAAAATTGTTGTTTGGGGTTCCAGGTAGAGGTGTGGGAAAAACCTGTAGCCCAGGCACTTTTTTGGATCGCTTGCCCAAAAGGTCCCTTGTGCAGAGACCGAATTCACAGCTGCTTCGCTGTTTTGGTGAAACTCGATGTGTAAGCATTGAAATAAGTTCTGATCGCATTGTAAACTTCAAAATCTAAAAAAAAACTACAGTGCACTAGTATTGGAATGATCATATTCATAGTCATAGAATACTCTTTACTTCTTGGCGAAGTGTGGTTGATCATCCAAGAACAATGTCATGAAACGTCTGGAAATGTTGAAATCTTTGGCCTTTGACTTTGGGAACTCTCCCAAGCACCAGTGCGACCTTTGGTCACCAGGCACTCTCAGTGAGACTCCATGTGTCCTGGTCAAAATACGACATTTGGCTGGACAAAATACCTGAAATACTTGGGCCGGAAAAAAAACACACAACAAATGTCGTGAAACAATATTTTCCGATCAGTGCGGATGTCATTGCCCTGGGATATGCTGAAGTTTATGACCTTTGACCCAACAGAACAAACAACGGAAGACGGGTCAGGTAAAAATATCAAAAAGTCAAAATCCCGTGAAATCCTGTTTCTTGAATAGAGATTCAAAACAGAAGCTATCTAGAATACGCCCATATAATCCCTGCTTCAAAAAACGAAGGGTAACGCATTTCATCCCCTACGAGTGTTGCTGCACCTTTTTGGTTGGTTTACTACCCTGTTGTTTTTCTTCAACTCAAAAAAATCATGTTCAGGGGTTCTGAAATGGTTAAAACTCGGTGGATTTCCCTTTAAAAAAACCACTCCTGAACCCCCAAACTTGCAGTTCTTACCCATTTTTCACGTAGTAATTTGGAGTCATCCAACTGAAACCACCATTTTAAAGCGGATGTTTTGGGTACCGGGAAGGTATAAATGAGCCTTTTCTAAAGATCTACCCAACCACTCAGGCTGATAGCACCTTCACGCACCACGACTGCCCGGCCGAGACATCGCTGAAGGCCTGGGGGAATTTTCTGAGAACCAAAGGAGAAAAATGAGGTAATATATACAATGCAAGTGGTATACCCTCCAGGGAATTAACATATCCCACCCTGGGAAAAGGAAAATCATCTTCAAAATGCCATTCTTTGGGGGATATGTTAGTTCCCTGGAGGGTATACATAGCCAATTGGCTGATTTAACAGCTACCTCCTGCCTTGTATGGGAACCCACAAATCCATTGAGTTTCATTCATCTCAAGGATTGCCATCTGTTGGACCAATGACCACTCTTTAAGCTCTCGACGGGCGAGAAGGCAAAGCTACTCCGCGTTCTTGGCAAAGATTCTCGAAGAGAGGCAGAACATCCTTCCACTCTTACGGGTGGGGTCAACGTGAAATTGAAATTCCATCACATCTTTATTTTGATTTCGCAAGTGATTTTCGTGATATACCTTGTTGTCCTGAAAAAACGTGGAAAGAAATCAACTTTAAACTGAAAAAATCTTTACCAAAGATGAAAACCACTGTGTCTTTCCAAATTTGCAACCAATTGAAGAATGCTTGAAGGCACGGCCTCTGTGTAGTCTTGAAGCGCATTACTCAAGGCGAAGAGCATGCTCTGGTTCTGCTCGCGCACGCCCCGTGCCTGCAAACGTTTCCATTTAGAGGTTTTTGGCAACTTTTGGATCAAGGGTCATATAGGATCCCTATGGATCACTGGATGATTTCACCTCAATAAACACTCATGTAAGTGGCTTGTATGGGTCAAAATTAGGATACCAGGGAGACCACAAAATTGATCATATCTAGTATTGGAAAGTCCATTTTGAGTGCAACGTATATATTGATATAACTTGACCGTAACCCAGTTACACCCCCAAAAACTACCAGCTTGCGCCGATGAAAAAGTTGTTGCTTGTGAAGATGATTGGTTTTTCCCTCTTGCGTTTTCAGGGGGCAAGCTGTTCAATTTCAGCTTAAGTACCCTAACCGTTTTATCCTAACTTCCAACACATCCCGTTTTCAACGCCTGGATGTCCACCGCAGCAGGAGCTTCGGGCGCTAGATCCACACCAGCCTCCAAAACCAGGTGTTTGCATCGTTTCCGAAACGCTTCCTTGAAATCCCACCCGTTCTACGTGGCGGTTTGGAATACATCCCAGGTGAGAGCTGGATTTATCTTCCAAGTGTGCGCAAGTTGTGCTCCCATCGCCACACGAAAAGTTCAAAAATCCAAGTAGAAAATATTCACGGCCTCAGAAAAAATAATGCGCCCCCCAAAAAAATAACTAACATATCCCCTGAAAATTCATGGGACTGGAAGATGTGGGATGTTTTTTTTTCAAAATGGCTTCCCTTTTTGGGGGACTTTCGTTCATTTTCTTCCTGTCAGAGGGCCTGAATAGCTCGCGCACGAGCTGTCTCCACCGCCTCCGGAGTCGATGAATACAAAAATTCCAAACGGAAGCAGCAAAAACGTCAGTTTTTCCCCAAACAACACGTTTTTAATGGATGGAAATCCAACTATTTCCCATGTAGAGATTTGGTTCATCATCCAATTGAAACAACCATTAACAACCAGCATCCTGGTGTACTTTCCACCTTTTTTTTTCAAATTCGATCGATTTTTGTCAGGAAAACTCCTTGGATCACCTTTATAGAAACTTTGTGTCTTTTTAAATTTGGTGTTCTTCACTTTTTCCCTATGAAAATCTTCCAAAAACGACATGACGAAACAGTTGTCCCCAAAACGCTGGCCTGCTCGGCACGCTGCGACTTGGATGTTTGGGCATCCACATCTTGACGGAGCACCTTGAAAGGTCCCAAAAAAACGCTGGACCGTCAACCGACGTCCAAAACCTCGAAATATTTCCATAGATTTCCGGCAGGTAACATAGCACCTGAAAATGAACCCCTGGAAAAGGAGATTCCTATTGGAAACCATCATTTTTAGGTGCTATGTTAATTTTAGGGAGGGTAGATTTCCGGCAAGTAACAGAAATATATACTGAATAGTCACAATTTTCTAAATCATTAGACAATTAGAGTTGTGACAAGTGTATTTTAGCAATATGTTGGTTTGTTTTGGACACCACTTTGGTGATCTTCACCTGTGATTTCCATGTATCGGAATTGCTCTCAGCTCTTCCCCTGGCATCTACCCGAATCTACCCTTGGCATCCAACGTCCCGGGCAGCCGTGAGCTCATTGACCTGCGCCTGGAGAGCCACAAATTTGCTTGAAATTCTGTTGAAACAGATGGAAAATTCAGCACTTTGTTGAAATTCCAACTAAAACGTACTAAAACTGGGTGTTTTTAAGTGGAGAATTCAGATCAACGAAATCTGAATTCAGACGTTCACCCTACTCAGTTCACCCATCTTCAAACCAAGCAGATTCCCATCCCCAAAAAACATGTTGAAGTTAAACCATGAAGAACCTGCAAGTAAAGGTTACATCTGTGGACATTCGTTTCGTTCTAATCCGCTCATCTCTGTGATTCTCAACCTTTAAGAGCCTAAGGATCGAATTCATGCCAGCAACCAGCCACAAACATTCCATCCTCCAGCAGCTGCATGGAGCGCTGAAGCTCCTGAACATTTCCAGAAGATCTTCAGGGATCCGGAATTCATGCCTTATTTGCAATCCCCAAATACAACTGCACGACATGGGTAGTACAGTATCATCCTATTCATAAATTCATAAATATAAACTAAATAATCATGGGGGGGCACATTGATCACTACTCAGGTCTTTCTTGCTGATCATGAAGTTGATGAATGTCATTGTCTCATCATGATTGCATTTGGTGACTATGATATCCTATGATCCTGACAAGTCTTGGACAGCATTCAAAGGAGTCCTCATAGCGTTGCACATCCTCTTGAGCCTCGAAAAGCATACACATGACAGCTGTCTATACTGGCCACTAGGTGGTTTTGATATTTTCCTTCGCAGCAAGTCTACGTCATGGCCTCCTGCTCAATCTGGGAGAGCACCTTGCAAGGGAACAGGCCCAAAAGGTGCGGTGATGGCCGCAGATAAAACGTAAGTTGATGGTGGGGTTTATGTAAACCAAGCTCCGTAAAAGTCAAGCACCACTGACTTACCTTGGTATATTAGATCGAGGTAATACCAGATCATCCTTACATCAATTCCGAGAGGTGCCTTCTTTTTCTTGAAAAGGACTTCGTTGGCAGCACGCGACTGCTCTTCTAAGGTCTGCTTCTCCTTTGCAAAAAAAAACAACCCCCGCAGAACTTATTGAACTCAGATGCGAGGATTGAAGATCTTTTTCCCTGGTTTGAAAATTTGATGCAAAAAACCCCAGGAAAAACAAAACAGAAAAAACAACACATCCCCACCTAGAGAGATTTTATGGGACCCCAAAAAAAACATCGTACACGCTGAAGGGAGGAGGTCTCAAGTCTCAGTTGCAGGTCTCACAGGTCATTTTGGCAAATCTCTTGCCTCAAGCTCGCTTTGATTCTGCACGTTGGTCGTCTGAAGGTTCTCTTTGAACTTCTGATTTCGCTGGACCAAATGCCCCTGAAGCCACATCGTTCACTTCAACTTTGGCTACAAGAAAAGCTGAACAAAAAATTCTGGAGTATTTACTGTAAGCTGCTTCTGAAGACGGTTTTAGAGATTGCTTCCTTTCGCTGCAAATACATCTTTTCCGACCAGCTTTTTGGGTTCTCTGAGCATGGCACGAGCGTATTTTCCAAGGATCGAATCTCCTTCTCAGCACGCCGGATTTTGTCGTCCAACTCATCGCCTTTCCGTTGTAGCTCTTCCTTTTCTTGAGCTGCCTGAATCTGTTGGACGCAAATCTGTTGGTGAGCTGACGAAAAATGAATCATCTTAAGTCCACAAGTACCTTGTGAGGATAGCTAAACAACTAAAGTTTGGGGGTGAGGTCATGTGACGTTGCAATGAAATGTGCAAAGCAAGTGCAAGGATGAGAGGTGGACGAATGGATGGGTTTCAACAACAGCCGATCAGCAGACCTACTGGATGAAAAGAAAGAAGTAATCAAGTAGTAGTACAGTAAATCTTTTCCTGCTGACTGTCTTTTTGGATGCTGCATGGCAAGGATGACGCAAGCCTTGATCATGTAATGAGCTTGGCTTTTCTGTTCCTCGCCATCTTCCTTTTTCACCTCCCAAAAATCAGCGCAATGTCGGTTTGGGAGATGTACGCACTTGTCTTCTGCAGAGACGGAGGCTAATGAGTCTACGCAACTATTCTCGATAAATCATGTTGCTGCAGGTCATGCCTTGCACATCACGTTGTCATATTTGCTTTTCCTTAAGAGCAGTCAGAAGCAACACTGTCGAGCTTCAAGACTTTAGGGTTGATGGCTGAAATCCCACTAACTACTTGGGATGGTTAGAATGAAAAAAAAGAAAAGACACTGTTATTCATGGGACACTTTGGGGACACTGCTGGCATACTGGTTATATTTCCGGGATCAACACTAGTCATTCATGATTCTGGATTTTCTGATCCTTGAATCCCTGAGGTCAAGGACAAGGTGAAGATCTTTTGCTTCCGTTCTGCCAACTCAATGGCTGCCTTGATGGGGAATCACAACAGACCAGAAATTTCGGAAAAACGAACCTCCCATGGAGTGCTGCGAGAAACGCAGTTTACCACGTGGCATCACTTGTCGCACCTTGTGCTTCTCCTCTTCTGCTGCTCTGATCTGTGCTCGTAGCACCTGAAATACCAGCCAACCCAAGCATGACAAAGTGACTTGATCCAACTTTCAAAACACCTTTTCCTGGAGGTCTTTATATTTCAACGCTTACTGGCCCCCGCCTCAGTGTGAACTTCAATCTCCTTTTCTCGCTCCTGAAAAATGGCAGGAAATGTCTGCCAATCCAAAAGCGGGACTTCAAGGATTCACCAAAGAAGGAAACGCCACGGATCCCGACCAAAGACATCTCTCGGGTTTCACAGGGTTTCACACTCCTCCATGCTGATTTGCAGCTGCTGCTTCCGGTTCTCCAGGCTGTACCTGGCGATTTACAATCTTAGGCAAAAG
This sequence comes from Breviolum minutum Mf 1.05b.01, assembly GCA_000507305.1. Classification (NCBI taxonomy): domain Eukaryota; class Dinophyceae; order Suessiales; family Symbiodiniaceae; genus Breviolum; species Breviolum minutum. The sequence continues at coordinate 43,226 of DF240961.1, read as the reverse complement.
CCTCAGATTTGTAGTCAGTGTCTTGGATGTGTCGACACAATTTTTTCCCTCACCAAATCGGGAAACTCCCAAACTTTCGGGCAGCCGAAGTTTTGTTTCCTGAATTCCTGGGCACAAGTTCTCTGTCTTCTGCGTCAGTTGCTGCTTCAAGCGCTTGACCTCAAGAAATTCCAACACCACCACCACCCAGGATGTTGTTTTATTTCGTATCCAAAGTTGCTGAAAAATCATGAATTCAAACTGTCCTCTGGTAAACCCTGTCATAGGCTGAAAAATCCACGAAAAAAAGATGTCTTAGCGGAAAATACATATCACCTTTCGAATTTCTTGAAACCATTTGGAAATGCTGGATTCCCGATTTCCAACCAGCTATGTTTCTTTGCAGGGCATGTTGGAAAGTCGGAAATTCATTCAATGGTCATTCAGTCATTCAGTCATTCAGTCATTCATGTTTCGCGTCCAATTCCAAATCCCAGATCATCAGATTGTCATATAATCTGTCCACCAAAATGGAACCATATCAGACAGAAATTTAGGACACACAAATTTCATCCTGGCAAAAATTAGGTGTTTCCAAAAATAGGGGTACCCCAAAATGGATGATTTATAATGGAAAACCCTATTAAAATGGATGATTTGGGGTACCACAATTTTTGGAAACACCCAATTCGAAAACAAAATCCTGGCACCTCCAATTTCAGGATATCATGCAGCATCAAGGCTTCTTCCTTATCCTTCACCACTTTGGAGACTGCACCTCGGTCATGCACTTGGCCCTCCATCTGCCGCGCCCAAAAAAAAAACGGCTCCCAATAGATCTCCCCAAAAAAACTGCTGAGAGAAATCTTGTGGCAAAGCTGCATGATGGATGCGTCCTTTTTCTGAGCACAGCACGATTCATGATTGTATTTTGGAGCTCCAGCTCTTCCATAGTCGTTTTCATGGCCTTCAAGGGGCATCATCAAAACAAGAACAAATCCTGTTAAGTCTGGCTCTCCCTGTTTGGAGACACAGGGACTAGTAACCAACCCAAACAATTCACTAGACAAAGGCGACTCGAAGGTGGCTTCCCACCTCGCAGTCCTTTTTCACGTTCGTCAGATTTCTCTGGGAATTTTTCAGCTCAGCATCCTTCCAAGAGAGCTGAACGGCTCAGCCAAGCGGCTCATGGTATCATGCAGGTTTGGCATTTGGCACCAAACCTCACATTAGAGTTTCCATTTTCGAATCCTTAGATGAGTTTAACGACCTGAATCTTTTCATGTGACATTTTTTGTTACCCAAGTCTTGCCGTTCCAACAAATGGTCGTCAGTTTTCAATCTGAATTTCAGGAAGTTAACTGATCACTCCTGTCGCTTGATCTGAGCTTGCAGGATGGAATGAAGACTTTTCTGCTCATCCATCTGCTTGTCCAGTTGCTCCACCTGGTCACCAAGACAATGATGAAAATTGGTGGAAAAAAACAAAATCAACCTTGACATGAAAAAAACTTCTCCAGGAAGATACGATGATTCTAGACCCTACTTCAAAGTGTAAAATGTTGGTTCCATAATTTTGCACCTCAAGATTTAGGACATCATATCTTCGCATGGCAAGTGCCAGCAAACACCCAGTTGCTACAAATCACACAGCGATTCTCAACTGTGTTTCCCAGTTGCCTTTCGGTTGTGCTCCTCCTTCTCTTCAATCGTACGCTCACCAGATACGCGAGCTACCTCTCAGCGCCCCATCCAAGTCTGGTGTTTGTGCAAGTTCAGTGTTCAAAGAAACTCACAGGAAATCTGACCCACATACTCCCAAAAGAAGAAACTCCTTTCGACCCTTCATTGTCATATGCAGTTTATGCAGGAATTTCTTTGGAAGTTCTGGACTGTTGGGAAGGTCTGGGGTATCTGCAAAACAAGATCTCTCAAGCAAAACACCTCGCACAGCCCCTATGCCATCACAAATGCCTTGCGCTGCATCAGCTGGGATTGGAAATCCACGGCATAAAGCAACTCCTGCCATGCCGTTTCGTGCGGGTTTCGGTGGTAAGATAGTAGAGGGATGGATCATTCCCTTCGTCGCTTCTCTATTGGTGTTTGATGGTCTTTCATACAAAGTCTGTGAATGGATATATGCATCAAGACTGTCTTTTCATAGAGCTTCACACCAGCGACTGGCTGAAACCAGGTCGAAACATCAGCTCCCGAATTGCTTGCAGAGATCATCGAATAGAGGCAGCAAAGGAAGCGAAAATCTGATGTGTGGTGAATCTGGATTTTCAATCCTAGACAGTATCCATCATTTTCCTCATCTGGCGGCTTACATCCCTACAAGATGGGCACCACTCTCCAATCACTTTTAAACTCAATCAACAAGACCAGATCCTGCTGGCGTTGCCGTTCTTGATCCAACTTGCTGATCTGCAACTGCAAATTTTTGATGGCAGACCTCAGAGAACCAGAGAACTGACCCGTCCTTGGGGAAGCATTCTGAATCTATCACTGGAAAGTGCTAGGTACATGTTGGTAGCAGCTAACATGTCACCAACCAGGAAAGATGAATTGATTCTAGTGCAAAATGCAAAAGAATTCAGAAGACTGTTTAACTGTCTAACCATGTAACCGACTGTCTTGATGAGTCACGAAATCAAGCAACAGTGAAGCTGTGTAGCTCTGTAGATCTGAAATCATATGCAACTCATGGCATCCCACCATCCGATTCGTCGCATTTCGTCACACGGTTTCATTCGAAACAGCCATCTTTTGGATAAGCCCCCAACTGCGCTCCGCTAATCGCTCCAAGAGTAGTAGCCTGAAGCGAAAATAAAAAGAAGAAAGACAAAATCCTTGGGTTTGATTTATGACAATGAACCTTCTTCAGTGAATTTGTGGAGTTGCTAATTTCTGAACATCCATGTGTTGAATCTCAATAAAATCTCCTAGACTGCACCAGCGAGCCAGTTGAACAGCTTTGCCTCCTCTGCACGGAGGCGATACAGCTCTTGGCTCTCCTTGTAGTGGCTTTCCTGCGCAAAAAAAACGTGTGGAATGCCGTGATAAACATTGAAAAACTATCGAAAAACTATCACACTTCGTTTTGCGAATCAAAAAGTGGGCAGTGAACCACGCCTTTGCAGCCTTCATTTCTTTTTCGACCATCTTCCTCAGAAGCGATTGAAAAACTGAACTAATGCTGCTACTTGGAATCTGACTCTTTCTGCTGCAAGAATGGATTAAGAAAAGGGACTCCAATGTGCTAAATTTCAACTCAGCCCATGCTAAAAGCATCCAAAAGTTACCAGCATTTCCTTCATCCCTGCAGCCCAAGGTTCATGTTGTTGAGCATATCTTGTCTGGCTTTCTCAGCATCTATACCTGCAAGAACCCTCAAAATCCCTTGATCCCTTGCAATCCTTGTATTTTGGTTCGTGAACTTTCATGAGGATAGAAAGTTGAAGTTATTCATATTGCTACTGTCTTCAATTCCATGTCTTCTCAACTTGAACTTTTGAAACAAAATCGGACTCACCAACGATCTCAACAAAGCTAAGTGTTGCACTCATCTGTTCTTTATCTCTTCGCGTTTGTTGGTGCTCCGCATGCGACTTCTTGTGCATGTCCAAGCTCTTGTATGCTTGATCGTGCCTGGCAAACCAGTCGGGACTTGGGTGAGACGCTTATGGACTTCGCCCTTTTGACCCAAGATGTGAAGACATGTCGGCCATCACTTTTCTTTGCGCTGTTCTAGCCGCTTCGCACCCACCTGTACCAAATCAAGCAAATCAAACTCAGATCATGCAAGCAATATTAAAGGTCAAGAAACACAAGTAAGTCTCAGATGGAGAAAAAAATCAAAGACCTTTTGCTAATCCCAACTCAAAACTCAAAACTCACCTCGTATTCGTTCTGCGTCTTGATCTTCTCAGAGATGCAAGCATTGAGTTGGTTCTTCATCACTTCCACCTGTGAGTCCACGATAACTTCACAGGTTTTTCATGGTTCTTCCCCCTATTTTCAGAGGAAAACCATTTCCCTTGTCGCTTTTTGGTCACATTTCGTCAATATGAATCCTAATCCAAGATGATAGACGAGTCGAAGATCCTTCAGTTTTTCTGCAAAACGCCTCGTCCTTGAAGCCGGTCAAAGACGTCTTTGCATCCTGCCACTGCCACCCGATGAGAGCTTCAAGTGCAAAAGGTTGGTCCAACGGAACTTTTCAAGTTGGTGGTTTTTTTTTTACCCACCCCAATTTGAAAGATAGAATCTCGTCAAATTGGATCATTGCCCCAAATAGGGGTGAAAATAAAATTATGTGAAACCACAACCTCGCTTTGAATTTTTACTTGTGAAGCACACAACTGCAGTCCATATAGTCCATGCGCATGCGCACTAGCTGCCGATCCTCAGAAGAAAGGGATTCTGAGTCCAAAGCTGTGCGAAATCCATGCACTTTTTCTAACCAAGTGCAGGAAAAACAATTTCATCCAATAGACAAAAAAAGAGCATTTCGTTTTGCATAATCTCTAAGGCCATTACTGTTTGCTGGATGGTCTGCTCCATCTTCTCATTCTCACCCTGCGTCCAACAAGCTTCACAAGCTATGGATCGTCGGGTAACATCGAAACTCCTGCCTCGATTTCCTCGTGAAACTGCCTTCGCTCCTGGCAGTTTAAGTCGTTGGTCAAAAAAAAACGAAAAACCTCTGAAAGATGCAGGTTTTATCAAAATGAAATCATTCAGGACTTGGATGCCATATTGCGTGTTCACCATTTCAATGTACAAGGCAACAAGCTTGAAATGTCAAGTCCACTTCTGAAAGAAAGATTCCAGATTGCAAAGAGATCCGCCTTCATCTTGTCTTCCTTGACTTTTTTCCGTGACATATTGGAAGCATACTCCTGAATGACAGCGACGACCGCATGTGATTGCAGCTTGCAACACAGTTTTCGCGCGCCCGCGGGTTCGTTTCAACTTTCAACCAAAGATTTCTGTTTGACAGAAATCCAAACATGATAATTCAATCTTGTCGTCATCAATACCATCCATCATCCATCATCAACCAAGAGCATCTCTCTATCAACCATCCAGGCATCCAAACAAAATACAAATAAATCTATTGATTCTATCGATATGGCAAGCTTTTCCTCAACCAACACATCTCCCATGTTGCCGGTGTGCTGTTCCCCAAGTGCTCCTCACCAAGGCGCTCCAATTGTGAGTCTCGACTCTTCATGCCTCAGCTTTGCCGGTCCAAAGCTCTGCTTCTTGGATCTACTGTAAGCATTAGAAAATCCGAGAAAAAACATATGAAAAATGATTTAAGCAAATGTGCTGGAAAAATGTATCTAAAATTTTAGAGTAAAGTATTATGATGTATATGAGCTCATATAAAGATAGAGATCATGGTGTTTCTCATTTCTACCATTTTCTGCGGAAATAATGAGTCATTCCGAATTCCATTCATTCCAACCAACACCGCTGGTGCGTCCCATTTATCGCTGAGATTCTTTTCACTGACTCCTCCCATTGCTCGATGATCCTGGCACGGAGATTGTTTTCACACCTAAATGATTCTTAAGGCTACTTGGAATCGTATCGTGTCATGAATAATATCCATTAATTTCAAATCTCTGAAGTGGAGGTAGAGGACAAGAAAAACTCTCCCTGAAATCTATGACTTTATCCGGCTTTGCAAACTTCAAGGAACAACCCATACTTCAAAAGATTAGAACCCAGGGCAAATACAACACATTATGCAGGTCTCACAAAGATTGCCAGTGATGCTTCTTTCGATCATCATGCAGCTGACGGAAGAGCTCTGCAGTCTTGTCGAGCTCCATCTGTTTGGCCTTCACAAATGTGGGAGTCAACGAGAACTAGGCAACATCCAGAACTAGGTGGTGCTTGAGTCCACCGATTTGAAAAATACTATTTGTCAAAATGAAGAGACTCTTCCCAAATTTTTGAGCTGAACCTTTTAGACAAAAAAGATTGAAAGCACCACCTAGACAAAAGCTGTGACAAAAAGAACAAGGATTTTGTAATTTTGTTGAAAGTCAAGACTTGCACATCAAAAAACGTTCAAAGCCGCATCTTTTGCAAAAAGTGCTAAAGACAAATCAGCTCTCCTGAGTGTCTGTGATCAAGTCGTCTAACTCTTTCCGCCGGTTGGCATTTTCCACCTGAACAAGATATCACCAGGTTGGCGTACTTGATGTGTCATCACTTATTTGTCACATTAAAGTCATGAAGGCTTTTCCGAAATTCGTTTGCTTCAGTCAACATGACTATTTCTGATGAAATCGGGTCAACCATTCGTATACCATTTGTGGACCTTGAGCCCTAGGTCTGTCTATTCAAGACCCCTTTGCAAAAAGAAAAAAACTGCACTCAAAATCATCATTTGGCATTCGGTTGCATGCTAGAAATTGCTGCAACTGGGCATCCCTGCTGTGAGTTTCTCGACTGTCAGCGTGAGTTCTCGCACCTTTTCAGGTTTTGGTTTGAAATGAAAATCTGAGCTTGCATCCTGAGCAACAACCGATTCACTGTGATTCAGCTGCTTGAGATTTCTGGCAACGTCTTTGACTCAAAAGCAACTCCGACTCTTCTTTTTTCGATGCTAGATCTAGATGCAAAACGTTCTCTCAGCAGGCTCGAAACACTGCAATGCTCCTAGATTCCATTTGAGGGCAGGGTGAGTCTCCAAGCAAGACTCACGGGCGTTGCATCTTAAAGATAAGCAACGCACCAAAGCAGTTATTTTGCTCACATCTCGCACGTGGCAAGTGCATCCTTCATTGCATGGTTGCATTTCATCAGGAAAGTTCTTCTCTGGCTAATTCAATGAATCTATCACGTAGTAGTACCATCTGGTGACCTGGTGTATCGAAAGCACATTTACCGAAAGCTGCTCTCAATGGGCTCGCCACAATTCACAGCTCCTACACAGTGACTTGCTCCATCCATGGGGCGCATTCAGGACTCTTGCAGAACTGAACATATGCCTGTCAGCACCATGATGGGAGACCTGAAGCTTCGACCTCTACCACATGAAGGAGTCCAGTTGCTGATCCCTGCGCTAGTTACCTCCACATGCGCTTTCCGTTACTTTGCAGTTCCGTTCTTTTGTTGCACCAAAAAAATTCAAGAAGCATCTTCTGAAACAATGCAACGCCACTTCATTCCAAAAAACTGTGAACCTAACCCCCTTCTCTAAATAACTTCACTCAAAAAGACTGCCGACTTCCACATTTTGGCATCCACCGCACTCATCAGAAAATGCCCTTTTTTCTTTTTTCCGGTTTTTGGAACCTCCAAATCTCCCATCCTTGGCATCGAAAAATACCAGATTGCTCTATGCCAAAACAATCTGGACACAAGACACACAAGAGAACAACTTTCAATGAGTGCCAACGAATTGTGTCAAAAAAACGAAATTTTGGTGCAGCGAAGCATCTCAGCACTCATCAATGCAGTGTGTGTGGTAAGTCGGTTTCGGTTGGGACGGGCGGACAGCACCGAGAACATGCCTCCAAGTCATGCGACTTTCAGGGTATCTACAGTTTACTTGGGCGTCGTTGTTTGTAGTCATGGCCCATGGCATTCATTCCAAAAAAACACCCAACCGGTGATGCAAATTTCTGGTAATTTAAACCTTCACTAAGCAGGAATTCATACAAAGACTTGTAAAGCTTTTGGGGTTGCGTGTTTTTNCAACAACAACAACAACAACAACAACAACAACAACAACAACAACAACAACAACAACAACAACAACAACAACAACAACAACAACAACAACAACAACACAAGCCAGTACCACACAGACACAGAAGAGAATTGCGCTTGCATCTTGACACGGAACGCCCCTGCATATGGGGAGGAGGCGGTGGCGGGGGGCTTCTACCCCAACCCCCTTCCTGCTTCTTCATCCCTTGCAGCCACACACCCATTCTGCGTCTATAGGGCTGTCGCAAAAAACGTGCACTTACCGTCTCAAAAAACGCGCTTTGGACCGTGTTTTCTGCGTCGGTAGGGCCGTCGCAAAAAACGCGCATTTACTGTCGCAAAAAACGCGCTCTGGGTCGTGTTTTTTGCGACGGTCCGTTTTACCGTCGCAAAAAACCCTGAGAAATGTCCAAATTTACGCACCGTCGGGAATTACATGGGTAACTGTCGCAAAAAACGCACCTCCCAGCTTTTGCAGTACCAACAAGAACACCGAGTTTGGCTGCGCCCGCTTCGCCTTCAAAAGTGATGTTCTCATTGTAGCGCTCGCGCAAGCAGTGCTCCGCTGGACTCCGACGATTGTCAAACCAGGGATCTTTGGCGTAGTCCTGACCAAAAAAAACAGGATGAACAAGCACTTCAAGAAGCAGAGAACCATGGAAGACCATGGATCTTCCTTGTTTGAGACTGACTTTCAGATAGACATTTGGAAACCACCTGGCACAAAAAAATTGGAAACCCACTCGAAATTACCAACCTTTCTTTTTTCTCTGCAAATGCGTGGGTGTTTTGAGCTTGCACACAAGGTTTCCAATAGAGCTATTAAGCTGTCACAGCTTTCACGATGAAATTCGCTCAGATGTTCTGGAAACGATACTATTGATGCAGAAATATTGGTATTCACCAACCTTTAGGAGGTTTTTCAAAAAAAACAACATACATATACAAGGTGGGCGTTTAGCTACCAGTTTTTTAATAGGGCTATGTTTTTCACCCCTGGGAATTTGCCTTACAAAGGGGTTGGCCGGTTGGTTGTTTCACCCCATTTATACGTCGCTCAATTCATCTGAGGCACCCAGTTGGTTTGAACCACCGAGTTGATCCCTTGCAAGGCCGCCACATCACTTAGTGTCTGATTCCTCAGGGAATTTGAGACAACTGGTCCGACCAAAACTAGTTGACATGGAGGCATTGCCCAGAAAATACCAAGTCACAAAAGTCACAAAACATACACAATTGAGCACCCTCTGGATGCTCCAAGAGAATTCAGAATGTGAATAGTTGGGTGGTTGAGCAAACTGCGCCCGCTCCCCCTCATTGAAAAATTATGCCAACGTGAAATTGGATCAACAAATATCTGAAACCACCACCTAGATAATCCCATAGGTCCTAGATATCTTAAGATTACATTTGACTTGTCTTCACCTTTTCCGGCCAAGCAACACAACCTCTGTGGCCCCACGTTCGAGTACAGCACCTTCACCACGTTTGGTGCCACCCAAGATGACCTCAGAAACTAACGTATCCCCGGTAGTTGGGAAGATGAGTTTCCTTTTCCATTGGGATATGTGATCGTTCCCTGGATTGCATCCTATGTTTCACAAACCCAAGAGTGGCTTGTCCATGTCTGTGATATGTTCTCTCAGACATCCATCCTCAACTCTGTAAGTGCTGTGGCTTGTTCAACCAAAGGAGCATATGCAGGGCCCAATAACTTTGCAGATCTCATAGTTGTAAGCGCCTCACACTGTGGCAAAGATTTCGATTGCACTCAGCATCATGTTTTCTGTTGTGCTGTTTGGACATCTAAAGCTACCGGACATGCACCAAATGAGTTGCCAGCAGTTTCTACATAGCAGGGTCATTCAAAAGCAGTGTCGTCCAAACAAATGTAGTCCGTAATTCACATCTGATTGTCTCCATTTAAAGGCTTCAACCTCAATGAGCGGCCCCCCGGAATCCTGCAACAACTACAAAATGAGGTAGTGATTCTTATTTTAGAAAACCCATTGGGTTTCAGTTTTAGGGATCTTTCAGGGTCCACAAAACCTCTTGAAAACTTGGTCAAAAAACCCCACCGACCTCCGAGAAGGAGTGGTTGCTCACCTTGGATTGGTGAAAAATCTCATGTGTGACCTCCAAAAAACGTCGTCGTCAGAGACCTGAAGACTGCATCAAAAACTCACCAACCTTGACGTCTTCTTGTTTCTAAATGGGAGCTGGGACACCATCACATCACGGAGTAACCTTGGCACAAGGTTGAATCAATGAAATTGAGGAATTTGGATCACCAAATTCTGCAAGTCTAAGGTTTGAACAAGGACAAAAAGCTGCCATTGCCTTTCCCTTCCAAGTAGGCCTTTAAGGCTGCCCAGTGGGACTTGTCATACCTGTTCTGGCGCGCAAACCAAAATGGAAACCCCATGTTTTTTCCTATGCTTTGAAACATCATATCTGACACTCTGCTGCAAAAATGCACATTCAAAACAGGGTTCAGAAGCCTATGTAACAACGTTATGGACACAGCTTTTTCATGTCCTCAAACGCTGTAACCGCGTTTCAATTACTAGTCTATAGCAAATACTTGATGAAACCACACTGTCTCTGAAGGCAAAATAATACTGTACATATATTTTTGACGCCGTAAGACAGACTCTGCTGCAAGGAACTGGACAGCACGAGCAACCCCATGATACGATCGCTTCGCGATCGCTTTTGACTCCAAAAAATCCAGAATTCCAATTTCAGGTTCTGTTCCCTTAGAGCAAGGTTGACGACGCTTGTCGTTTCTGTTCTTGCACAATCGCACATCACGTCCGTCGGTGTCGTCAGAGTTCTGTATGAAGCGCTGGACCTGCGTGAGTGTGTTCTGGCTGAAGACGTTGACGTTCAACATCGCGCGGTCTTTTCCACTTATTTTTAGTCGACGATTGTCGATACATCTCAGGATCATTAGTCTTTTCATCCCTAGTCTCAAAAACAGTTAACCGCAAAAAGGGCGCAGACAAGCTCACCTTCCGATCCAAGAGATCCTGCACCAACTGCGATACTGATCGACCACATTGGAAGGTCTCCTTGCATGACAACTGGGAGTAGCGCAACTCTCGGACCTCCACCTTCGAGAGCTCTTTGCATATCTCGCCTTTGCACGCTTCGAGAATGCTTTGCCGCTCCGTCCCATTCTGGATATGGCAACTCCTGCGGCATGTCTTCTATTTACATGCGGCAAGAGCCGACAAACAAATCAAGATGCAAGCCCAGACACGCACGAGGCCAGCTGGTGTGATGTACCGCGTGCAGCTCACGCAGGGGTGGGAGGCGTAGCGTTCGCACCCCTGCGTGAACTGCACGCGGTACATCACACCAGCTGAGGGCTTCTCCCCCTTTGCCTGATCTGTGATCCTTCAAGTCCTCTCCAATTCCAGCCACCTTCTTGACACGATGGCTTGTCCTCGTCTTGCAAAGCCTTGTTTCGTCAGTTCTGCGTCCAACTGTTCAGTGTCTTTGCACAGCCTACTTCTCTTCTGCACTGTCATTCGAGAAACTGCTATCTTTGGAGTTCCAGAACTGTTCCTCATTCGACCAACTCAACGGCCTCCAGTCCCTGACATGTTCCTGCCATGAACCGTTTTGCCAATCCATGTGCCTTGTCACTCTGCTCGACCCTCTCAACTCCAGCTGTCCTTCTCATCGTCCTCTGCCTGAAATGCTGGAGCCGCTTTCTGCTGTGCTTGCTGTGGTGATGGCACTTTTCGTACCTCACTGGATGTTGATGGCCTTGGCAAAGGCGGTGAAAAAGCTGGCAGAGTGTCCCTTCGAGATGGCAACTTTGGTGAAGGAGTTGCCAATGCTGTTGCTTTGGATGGATTGGGCCTTTGGTCGCACTCTTGGTTCCACGGTGTCTAGGAGTTGTAGATTGAGAGCTTTTAGGGATTTCCTGGCCATCTCGCTTTTGGGAGCTGCCTTCCACAAGAGATGACAAGAGATGCGGTGGAGGTCCAACACTTGGAGGCTTTGGAAGCGCATCAAACGTGACGATTCGTGGAGAGGCCACCAACTGTGGTGGACTCGGAGCTGGCGTCGTCACATCATCTTCAGGCTCTTTTGAGTAGAAGAATGGCAGCGAGACCGTCACAGCGGTGCAAGAGAAACCCAAGTTTCATGCATCCCTGCTCTACCAGCCGTGCACAGCAGCTTGACGGATCGTGAAGTAATTCAAGCAGGTCTAGTGGATCTAGAAGGAACTCAAACAAACACATACAGTGTGTCTTAAAACCATTAAAAACCAAGTCCACTAAACGAGAGGTGTTTTGTGCATGAAAACCCACGATCAATCATAGCACCATATGTCCTGGCCTAGTGTTGACCGTGACAGAGAAGGCTCCCTCTTTCACAGCAGTTAAAGTGCCAACATAACCTCAGCAGACAGCAAGGGGTCGAAAAGATTCACAAACAGCTCAGCATGTCTATGACAACTGAGAACCACTAACGAAAAACTTCCTTTTGGCATGGAAATCTGCGTGCGAGGCACCCAAAAACACCGTGGATTTAAAAACCGTGCGATTCTGTCGCACGAAACGTACATTGCGCAAGAGAGGCCGCAAGTCCTCACGGAGGAAAAAACACAAGGATCACAAGGCTTCATGAAACCTCTGAAAGCAGGTCGGTGAAATTCTATCGATTCTCATCGACTCTCATCTATCAGTGGAAAAAACCACGCAATGGTGAAGCTTCAGATCCGAAATCAGCATCGTCACTGGCTACCGCCCTTTCCCCAACGTTGGGAAAATCTAGTCCCACCTCGGTCAGAGTCCATTGAAGGTGCTTCCAATCCTCACCTTGGCTCGGTAGCCGCCCGGTTTTAGTGAGGAATTCATGTCATCTCCCATGTCACTGTTGATGATTCAGAAATCCCGAACAACCACGCCTTGGATGTTTCTGAAACCCTGTAAATAATGGGGATAAACCATCAACCTCAACTGGTTTTCTCGCCAGATTTCGAACGAACCATCAACAGCCAAATTCAGCCCAAGGTGCCTAAGAAAAGACCAAAGTCCAAGTTCCTGGCGCATTAAATGATTTGAATCTTCCTTGAAGTCGGCGCAAAAAATCCAGTGAAGCAAAGAAAAACGTCTGCACTTGTTGAATAGCTTGATATTGATGTTGGATATCTATGTGTGGACTGCAAATTGTGACTTGGTAGGTCCAGCGCCTAGTAATTTTTGAGGCATATCTTTCTTCTTTTGGATGTGACGGAAGGCGCCTGCCATGAATGAGGCGTCCATGGTCATCTTGAGCAACGATGGAAGTGCAACCACCCTCTAATTCGTACCTGGTCAACAGTCAAACATCGCAGCTTCCCACAAAACAGTCTGTGCCTGGCATGTTGAAACAAGTCAAACAAACAGGTCAAACAGCGACTTTGGAAAGAGAAATTGCGAACGGCATTATACGTAAATTTGCTGTCAATCATATTGTTGTCGCATCTTCATACACTTGCGGCACGCGATATTGTAGATGAAGACTTCCTCTGTAGGAATACCTCCAAGGGACCAACAAAAGGAGGAGACCATCAAAATGTTCATAGCAAAGATAAAGGCAGTCTTACAGTACATAGCTATAGCTATGGATTGCAATGAATTGCTGAATCCTGAGTCTGTAGGAGTCTTGCTGCTCCTCTTCGTGACACCGTCTAGGACTGCTTCACGCCACAAAATGATTGTTTTCGTCAGGCTCTTTCCTGGTCTTGCTCGATGATGGAAGAAAAACCGCTGACTAACCAGTTGACATCCAGATTCTTCCCAGGTTTCATATCTCTCAACTGGTGCTCCTCGGATGTATCTTCACCATCAGGTTCCACCCGTCCACCCCCACACACATAAGATCACAGGGTTTGCTCTATGTCCCTATCAGGCACTAAAAAAAAATGGAAAAAAACATCATGTCAAGACCCTGGAAGCTTTATTTGTTTACCCCAAAAAAAAGGGGGACATTCACCTCGCAATGCTTGCAAAATCATCCCCAATCTTTGCCTGTTGCATTGGCAATACCTCGGATCTCCTGGCCATATTCACCTGAGTCCATCTCACTAACAATTCCAAGGGGACATCCCATCGCATCAAGTTGATACATGACTCTCACCCCCCGAAGTTTAACACTTCGCCCCTGAAAAGTTACCGGGCCCCAAGGTCGGAAAGGATCCTCTTAAAAAAAAACATCGTTTTTCAGGGGCGAACTGTTTGGGTGTGTATCCAATGAACAAAGTGTGCACCAAGCAACCCATTTCATCAAGGATGCGTTCTGTCATCGCCTTCAACTTGGCAGTGTCCTGCAAGTTGATGGACTTAAAATCTAGCGGCCACAGCAGTTGGCAGAAATGTGGATACACCCCCGAAGTTTAACATATGAAAATGATGGTTGGAAGACGATCCTTTCCTCTTGGGATAGCAAATTCTCAGAGGCTATCTTAACCTTCCAGGGCATACCCCCAAGAATTACAGAGGTTCAATCATCCCAACTGCTCCGTCCAGATTTCATCCATCAACTGGACATGGATCAAGAAACAAACAACTCACCCTTGGGTATCATTGATAAGAAGCCCTCTGGAACTCCTCCAAGAGCTTGAAGATCTCTTCTGACAAACTACCTAAATCTGCCACAAATCTCCCCCCTTGAATCAAGAAATCCTGGATCCAATCAAGAAATACCCCCTGGAAGTTTAACATAGCCCCTGAAAAATGATGGTTGGAAGACTACTTTCCTATTGGGAAGGTAACTTTTCAGGGGCTATGTTAAACTTTGGGAGGGTAAGTAGTTTATCTCACTGACAGCTTTTTCTACATCCAGCTGGTCCAAGATTTCTTCAACACTATGATTCTGATTGAGAATGTTCCACAGCTGTCTCTTGCCAAGTCACCAAGCAAAGCCTTGAAGTGGGTAATCATGGTCCTTTCCGCACAATCACACTCAAAGAGGGAACTTCAAAATGTCCTACTCTTGATTAACAAAGTTCTACACCATTTGGGATGATTCGAACCCTGCAAATCATTCATTCAGGATACGTTCATATGTACCATACGAACAGGTGCCTTTTGCGGATTTTCTCCATCAACTTTGCCTTCGGAAAAAATCGCTGCACCAAAACTTCTGATTTTCGAAGTTGCCGCCTGATCTCGGAAGTCAACGGGGCAGCCAAATGCCGCCAGCGGTCAATGGCGGGAAGGTCCAGATCTACTACCTGGAAAATCATGGCAACAAAATTCACGACCTGGGACGTTTCATGAAACACCGTGGTTGATTCAGAAACCAGGGGATTTTTTTGTTCACGGCTCATGTTGAAAGTTTCATGTACATCAATACATAATATCAATGTATATAAGAGTATGCCATGTGACACATGCAACAAAACCCGTCATACTATGGAAATATGGAAAATATTACCCTCCCTGAAACTAACACTTCGCACCCGGAAATGGGTGGTTGGAATACGATCGTTTCCTTTTGGGATGGCCAATTTTCACGGACGAAAATGTTAGTTTTAGGGAGTGTATGGAAATATCCTGACTACCCGACTGATGTTTTTAAAAACCCCCAGCGACGACATGGGACTGTTGGATCCAACATCAACATCACCCGCACCTCCCAGCCGGGAACTTGATGATTTGGATCTGCCTGAAACGTTCAAAGAAGCTTTCATAGGTTGGATTCCTACCCCCTTTTCACCCCAGGATGCTGGCTCATCACCACCAGGACTGTTTTACATTTTTGGGAAGGAATTCCTCCTATAAATGCATAGAAACCTCTATTTCCCACTGGCTTCCTGCTGTGGGGTGTAGGTCTAACTGGAAAACAAAACAACACAAAACACAAACGAAAACGAAAACGCGGTCGATCTGACAACAGATCTGAGGTCTCAAACCTTAAAGACCTTGTAGCTGGGATCCAGCTTTGGATTGATGTGACAACAGTGTGCTTCCTGAGATACCGAGTTCACCGAACCCCCTGGTGTTTTTCACCACACCGTTTCGCGTTTTGTCCCGAACAAAACACACCAAGCTGGAATCCCAAAAACCAGAAAACCCTCCGGTAGACCTAACAAAGCACCATGGAAATCTGTTTTTCCTGGTACGAATCATCAAAATGGTGGATTTTCCCCATGATGAATTTGTTACTTTACCGGAGGTTTCTCAGCAGGATTGATCGGAAACCATCTGGCGTGGTATGACCATCTTCATGCCCAAGTATCAAATGGTAGACATACCTGAGCGGTGGCACTTGCAAAGCTTCGAAATTTCAAGATGCAATTCGGTCGATACCAATGAATGCTTTCCTGGTTTGGGATTTAGAGTGTCTGCACAGCTCTCTGTGAAATCCAGTTTCAATATCATGAAATATCATGATATTATGAGATATCTTACAAGTGTCGTAAAATTCTAATACCGCAATACAGCAATTTCCATGTCCTACCCATGTTTTTTTTTTGGAAGCAGGCCGCTGCGCCAGCGGAAAAAGGCAGCAGTGCAAGCATCCAAGCTGCCATGGCCATGACTAAACACTAAAAGTTCAGAGATGCTGAAATGGCAATTTGTCGTGTTGTCTGCCAAACTCTCAAAGATGCTCCGGTTTTGCTATTGTACGGTGAAGCTGGAAGATTTTTTGAAACAAATCGAGCCAAAAGCAAAAGCAAAAAAAAAACTCATCGTTCCAACGTTGCGTTTACCTACCAACGGATGGGAATCAGACACGGTCCCCGAATCGTTTCTGTCAAGTGTAGCCCTTATGATTGCTGCCTTGAAGGCTCAACAACCTTACGAGATGGAGGAGAAAATCGAGAAGTATGGTACCTTGGAGTCATCAGCTCTCTTGTACTTCTCCAAGGTAAGCTCATCCTCTGCATGTCTGATGGAAGCTAGGTGAAATACAACCAGTTCGGGTTTTGCGACAAGGCCTTTTTTCACGGGTGGGCTGGGTGGAGATGGAAAAGAAGCTGCCCTTGGCTATAATCACCTGGTTCCATCAGCCTAAACAGAGGTTCAATTAGGTCTCACCTTGGTCTATATAATTTCAAGACCACATTTCCACTTAGCACTGAAGCTGTCCTCCTCCTTTTGTCGTGCTGCAATAGCCCACTGCTCCAGCTCTTCCTGGTTCCAGTTCATCTCTAGCTTGAACCTGCGCTGCGAAGTCATACGACTTCAGATGTTGAAGTTCAACAGAAAAGCCAAAAGGAACAACGACTTCGCACACACCGCATTTTTCTTTGGACTTTTGATGCCCGAGTCTGAAGTTGGCATAGGCGCGCGAGCTCCAGTTCTGCTTGTCCTGGTAAAAACGAAAATTCATAGCTGAAATACAACACAAATCCAAAGAGATCCAATTTCCAAAGGTTGCTCATTGTTGTGAGTTTGGGTAATACAAGCCTAAAAGATGCAAAGCAGGACGAACAGCACCACCAAGCTCACAAGCACATAGACCCAGCCACAAACCTCAACAAATCAAGGCAAATCACCTCCAAACGAACAGCTGAAACGAAGCGTTCGTAAAAACTTGGCCTGTAGCATCCACTTCTGCAAAAGACAGAAGTTTCAAAGCTTTTGTCCAAGAGCCTCCAAAAGTCACAAATGAAAACACCATGGTCACTGGCATCGGATCACCAAAACCCACATGACACCATGGTCCACTCCCTTTTTGACACGACGTAGGCGCCTCGAAGAGCCCCGCTGCTCAACGTGTTGATGCTGAAAACACTTGGCCTCTCAAACTTTCCTAGAGAGAATTCAACTGTATTCAACGCTGGTAAATATGGGCTTGGTAGCATGTTTCATCCCACCCAGCTCACTTGCCGCACGCAAGTTTCACAAGAACTCACTTGCCCACACGGGTCCATGTTGGCTTCTGTCTTCCCGTTTTCCACAAGTTCGTGGTTTCAGGGTTTCGGGGTTCCGGGGGTTGAACTTTGGAGGTAGGAGGCTATCAGGGACTGTGTGACATTTTATCCGAATTTGAGTCAGATGAGAAACTTCCCAAGTCTAGAAACACACTGTACAAGCGAGGCAATACACGCGTGCGCGTTTACGAGGTGCTCGCCGTTTCACCTACAAGGAAATGTATACCTGGTGGTATCCAACCTAAGTGGTAGATTCTGCCAATTGGATGATTATATGATACCTACTTGTACCACATTGTCCCAGAACCACACAAATTCATTGAGTACAGGTCTCCATCCGATCATCACCTGATACCCACAGAGCGTGCGCTATCAGCCAAGGTCAAACCAGCAGCCCAGTGACAGCCACTCATGGCCTTGAGGACACCATCAAAGCTAAGAAATACTGTTGATGGTTCAGAAATCCGGCTAACCACCGGTTGGATGTTTTTGAAACCTTGTAAATAATGGGATTTCAACTACCAACCTCAACTGGTGGATTTCTTACATCAACAGCATTGTTGTGGTGGTCTATGCTGTTCTTATGTGCTTCCAAATTCAATTTGACAATATTCCATTGCTGAAACGCAGCGGCTGCTTGACCCTTGAAGCCCACCCTGAGCTTGGCACGGCATTAAAGGTGTACAAATTCTTGGCCACCCTGCACCAAACATGCTGGTGGCAAAGAAACAGCGGTTTTTCGTTTTAAAAGACAAATGTCACAATGCTCAGCGCCGGATCACATTACCTTTTTCATTTGTGTTTTTTTTCCCAAGCCGCCTGATCCTGTCCATCTCAGTTGTCATGGTCAACGCCTGGCGTCCGACAAAGACAACAACTGACGAACCCAGGTAGGGGAAATGTCGGGCTGACCTGATGCCAAGTGTTAGCTGAGTCACACGCTGCAATTGCCTTAGGCGGCAGAGTTTTGGAGAGCTTCCCAACGAATCTGAGAGCCCAAAGAGCATCTCGAATGTTGGTTAAATGTCTGGAACTGTCTGCTTCCTGAAGACCAAATTATTGCTACTAGAATCTACCATCATCTTTCCATACCCATCATTGCCTATCACGCTCATGACTTTCATGGGTCCATGTTTCCTCCGCTTCATACCCAAGTGACGGCGCTGCAGCTCACGGTATTGCACTGCACAACATCCTGAGCCATTATGGCGAACCTTGGCTGTTCACCAATGGATTCGGGAAGGTTGGATTAATCCGTTGTTTCATGTTGTTTCTGTACCTCATCATACAATGCCACCCTTTACACTGTCAAATGAACTCTTGTTTGAAAGGAACATGATATACAAAACCTTCATCGCTGATCATTCTTCACATTCCATATTGAAAAAAATTGTTTGTTGGTGTCGGTGTTCATTCTACAGAAACCCTAGACCCAAAACGCAAACTTCCACAGAAATTGGAAGCCTCATCACTACTGTTGATGGTTCAAACTCCGGCCAACCACCCATTCTTTTAAAGCCTGCAAATGATTGGGATTTCAAATACCAACATTAAGTGGTTCATTGCCGGATTTCAACAGTATTAAAAAGGAAAAAAACGACCTAAAAATGACCAAAAACGACATCTTCATCAAAGTACCAAACCTCCCCTGCACTGCTTATAGTTCAGTCAGTTGGCAACCGCAAGGTTTCGAGCCATTGATTTCGCAAAGCGCAGGCAGTTAAGGTGGAACTGCACAGCGTTTTTACGCGAGCAACTTGTGAGGTTTCAACAGATGATTCAACCGTTTCAGCCAAATGATTTCGATCGAAAAAAGGACCTGTAGGTGAAAGCATTGGAGAAGCTGCACTCCTGGGACTCAGGGAAAACTTTTGACTTCATTTGGGCACAAACACACTGGAAAGCCACACACTCCACAGTCGTCCTCAGCCAACGCAAGGGCGGTGTGCCAAGCAGCAGCATCGGCGCATGCACTAATGGCTGCAGCACAAGAGACCACGCTTGCCATACACCTGCCCGAATCACATCCACAGATCATGGTGACGTGGAGTTTGCAAAGAAAATGAATTTGAATTAACAAGAAGAAAGACAAATATGCAAAATCCGTCAAAATACACAGCCACACACTCCCAACACTTCCTCAACACTTCCTCAACACTTCCTCCACGTTTTCATTCAATATGCTCAACAGCTCTGTTCCCTGTACCTGGTCAACAGCATCCCTCCAAGAAGGTGAATAGCAAGGAGCCATTCAGAAGCTGCAATGCTGGCGTTAAAGCTAATGCTGTCGGGTTCCTGTCAACGTCAGCTGATCGCAAAAACTCACAGAATCCTTCAAGATACGATTGGAGTGAATGGGAGAGTCGACACGAAGTGCAAAAAATTGAGGGAACTTTTTTGTTGGATTTCACGGAATCGAACTTCGAAACCAAGCTACGCATAGCTACAACTATGCACCTCTGCTTGTTGCAGCAGCTGCAAGGAAGTCTTCCATTGCTGACCTCTTTCCAGAAACACAGCGACCATCAAAACGAGCGGGTTTAGGGGAGAAGTCAGTGGGCCTTTTTCGCAGGCACTAATGGCAGCGTTGGAGATGAAAGTGTTGCACTCCTTAGCAAAAATTTCAAAATTGACTTGACATCAGCAGACATCAGCAGACATCATCTCTTCAATGTTTTTCTAACTGTTTGGACGGTTTACCAGACTTTTTGGAAACACGCAACACATGGTGGATCTGGTGTTGTTTCTTCTGCTGCGCTGGGCGGCAAGATTCACTTCTTGCATCTCTTGCAGTTGGCCAAGTGCCATAGGCCACCAGGCCCTGGCAGCACTCAGAGCAGACAGCTGGAGCCTTGTACTGCTCTGTACCTATCCGAAGCGCAACAAAAGTCAACAATAAAGTTGAAAATCTCAAGAACGCTGATATCGCACAAATCAATTGAAATGATATCGAAATCAAAAATGATATCAATATATCTCCGTTTAACTACAAAGTTCATTTCTCAATCCCAAAAAACAACACTAGTTCCTTCAAATCAATCTCCACCAACTTCGCGGGGTTTTTTGGGTTAGGGTGGATTCGGTGGATTCTGCCTGGCTTCGTTCAGCGAGTTGCAAGAGTTGCCATGCTGTCAGCCAACGCTCTGCACGGTCAATGCCCATCAATGAAGCTCCCAGGTGGTAGACGTTGAGCTGAGCCGCAAGTTGTGCCCAACGAAAAACACCCAAACAGCTACTTTACTAGACACTTCAATGACTTTGGAAAATGAAATGGCACAAATTAATGTTATCATGTCATGGGCGTTTCATGTTTTTTTTGAGATTAAAAACCGTTGCTTCCATGAAAACTTGGACCAAAGTAATGCTTGGTAGCCTACTATGTATGATTTGATTTAATGGATGAGTTTGACGACATTCTGCACATTTCTCAATTTGACAAACAACTGAACCACCGTAGCTTGACATCTTACAGCACCCCTCCTCTACGTCTACAGAGCTCATGAGAGACAGCACGTCCAGCGCAGAATCCCAACGACTTTGTTCTGCCAAACCTTCAGCAATTCCACCAATGACAAGCAAGAAGAAATCACTCAAAATTGCCTTTGCATTGTTTGATCTATCCAATATGGGTATTTGAATCACCGCTGACATGATCTGACATGTCTCAGCCTGAAGTTTCTGAAGGTTTTCAGTTGTTCTCTCAACATCTCTCAACACCTGAAACGAGAGAATCACTGCATCAAGCCGACAAATTTCCAAACTGTGCCTGAGAGAAAAGCCGTCGCAAGCTTTGGCTGATGGCGCCATTTGAACGTGGAGTTGGCCATCAAGGCTCATCTTTCGAGAAGAGATCCACAGAAAGCGGCAATCCGTGTCCGAAACGCAACGCCACGTCACCGGCGTTGCAAGCCGCCAAACATCCGAGAACCAGAAATGCAGGTTGCAATTCTGCAAAGCGAGTCTTACCAAGTCACGAAGACAAAATCCAAATTGGAAGTTGGATTATTGTTCTATTTCTAAAGAAAAGGATCCCCAAGTGTCCATCTGCTTCACTTGACTCGTCACTTTCTCATTTGAGTTCTCATTCGTGGCTGATGGCTGGTTGGCAAGTCAAGTCTGTCAAGTCGGTGATTTCAAGAACATGCAACTGAACTCTCACGTTTGGCAAAAACTTCTAATGAAAAAAAAACGGGGGGAGTTCACTGGTCCAACTTCTCATTTCCTCTCATGAGCTCATTGGAGAAGGCATTGATTTGATCCTGAAAGCCGAGAAAACGGAGTCGGAAAGTCTCCATACATTACTTCGTACGTTGGTTAAAACCATTTTGCTCTTGGAACAATTATTTTTTTTTTTGAGACGCAGTAATTCTAAGGCGAGTGATTTTTTGGCTGTTAAAGTCTTTAGGACCTGAGGTCTTTCGGTTTCTGAATGCGTTTTGATTATCTTGGGGCAATCCCAAATAGTCCTGGGTGTCTTCCAGAACCTTCTGCAATCTCACGATCTCAGATTTCAATCGTCCCAATTGCCTCGGCCAAAAAAAAAACACCCCAAACAAACCTGGCGGTTTCAAGAAAATCTCTTCACCAAGATTTTCTGGGCGACGATGTCCGGCTGGATGTTTTCTTGTCAACGCTCAACCAGGTGAATGAGAGTTTTCCAAGTTGGTAGATCTCACTTGCAGCCATGCTTCCGATTGGTAAGGGCCTCATGACCAAGATGTGGAAATAGTTAAAGACACAAAAAGAATCAAGCTAATCAAGAGATTGCAATGATTTGTGGAAAGTGATGCATATTTGGACCTGCAAATGCTCCTCTGTGGTAGTTTCATTCTTCTTGGCGTCCACCAGCTGCTGAGTATTCACCAGTTCCTGAACGGCGAACTCTCATGGTGTGAATTTGATAGCATGCCTGCATGTCAAAAAGGCAAAAATTTGCAAGGTCATGATTGTGGAACATCATCGGATGCCTTTAGCATCAAGTTCAAGGAAGAGTCACATTCCTTCATTCACTCATTCATCTTTGACATTTGGCCTGCTGCACGTTGACCAAATGGTCAGTCATAATCTTTACTCGTGCTCCATCTCTTTCTAGCTGTTCCTGGCATTCAGAGGCACACTGCACCGGAGCCATGTTATATATATTACAGAAATTGTTTGAGGTAGGATCTTTTATAATGGCTTGCCATAAACCCCAATACGACTGGGTAGTTTCTCATCCGTTACATACCCGGAACTGTCAACAACGAGGGTTTTTGGTGCTCAACCAAACGAACCAAAACCCGCCTCAATGGACTCCACTTGGGCTTGCTTCTGCTTGATCTGAGCCCAAGTCCCATGCGAAATGTCCAAACGGTTTCTCTACAAGGTCTTTCAACAAGAGTGTGCAGCAAAAATGAAACACACAAAAAAAAGCAGCAAAGCACTAAAGCAGCTTCTTCTGTTGCCTCTGCATCAAGCTTTTTGTTTTCCTGGCCAGAACAAAAAACACAAATCTTTGTAGCAGCTGCAGTTGCAAACCCGAAGACAAAAGGTGAGGCCCTTTACCGTGACCTCCGAGGCATAGGGAGGTAAGGAGTCACCAATGTCCAAGGTTTCATCCTTAGTAAAAAAGGGATGCCTAGGATGCCCCCCGAATGCTCTGTCCGTTTCACAGGGTTTCACAGAAGCTGAGGCTCATGCAGCCATGGGACCTAAGCTTCATGAAAAAACATTCAAAAAGATCAGAGGAAATTGAGGATTGAAAGTTCAATCATACTTTTCATTTTCATGATTCAGAAAATCATAGAAAATCTATATATCTAACTGGTTCATATGGAAAATATCCCATTTCTATAGAATGGCTGATAATCAATCTTAACTGTTGCTGCTCGTCAGATTTCACAAAACCACCATTCCTGCAAACCCACCTTGGAACGCACCAAGGACAGCTACGCGCCGGGTAAACACTGAAACACATCGCCCATCTGAAACACCAATGGAACACGGACAATGGCAACAGAACAACAGACAACGGGCAAACAGCATTGCAACTGCAGATCTAGCAGAGCTGAAATGATACGTTAGTTAGATAATGGGTCCAATTATTCGGTCACAAATTCAGCAGATGGCTTTGCCGCAGTGCTCTTGTTTTCTCATTTTGCACCACGTCACAGGGGGTAACTCTCTGTGAAAAGCACTCTGACACCTTGATAGCAGCAGTGCAAAAAGACGCCAGGTGCCTTGTGGGCATTGAAGCAGAGATTCTTCGGCAGAACCAAAAAACAAAGATCGAACGACATGCTCTGAAGATCTTCAAAAAACATCACCATTGCTCGGCCTTTCGGTCGGGCGGGTTGATGGGCCTCTGGGCCACTGCTGTCTGCTTCATTGACGTGGCTGAGTGGCATACCCGTCGTCTGACAGGATTTACCAACTCATCTACGTTTGGGAAGTGGACTGACAGATCCATCGTCAAAGCTTTGTTTTCGACATAAATATCATAAATATCATGAATCACTGCATGGTCACCCCGGCCCCTGATCAAAGAAAACATCGCCGTTCTTAAGATCCCAACCAAACCCTGCCATTTTGTCAGAACAGCTTCCCGGAAAAACCCGTGGATGCACCACTTTGAGTACCCCGCAAAGCTGATGGGATTCGGATTCCATGTGGCAAAAGTCCATCAAAACATCTCCGTTTGGAGAGTGTTTGTGGATATGACCACTTTCATTGATAATCACAAGGTAGGTGAGACATCAGTGACGTCCAAACCCTGAGTCTTTTTGAAATATCATGTTTCATAAGGCGGGCCATCTAAAAAAACGCCAACAAACGTTCACCTTAAAGGCCCCCCAAAAAATGCAAGCCCACAAAAAGACAAGCTAAAACCAAATATCCTCACATTGGATGTTCATCAATTCTTCCTTGGAATATCTACTGTAGATAATTTTTCTTGTAATCTGAGTGGTCATCCAATCATCCTTCTCCTGGCGCGACACGATCAAATCGCTCACCTTTCTTGGGGATCTTGTGGCTGCCAACACCCTTGAGGCTTGTGGAACGCCTGAGTCGCGTTCCATGGAAACGAGAATATGAGATTACCAAGGTCACCTAGATCCTGGTGTAAAATTTGGGTCCCACGTTTGGTCTCTTTGGTGGTGAACGCCCAAAATGGAGAAAACACCCGGAAGATTCACGTACATTCACATGTTTTGGAGCACATCATGTTGAACCTGAAGCCATTGGAGCCCAACACGGAATGAGTTTTCCAGGTTCTGAGATGCTTTAGGGAAAGAAGCTGGGCTGCAAATTCTTTCTTTACTTAGAGGTTCAGGGCACTTAGTAAGCAAATATTCGTTGCAGTTCAACTCCCCTCCCCAGAAATCGAGGAAGTCATACTACTTTAATTATAGTTTGTATCACCCTGCGCAGGGTTCATACATCCCAGATGATTTCTAGATTTCGGAATATCAACAGGACTGTGACTGGACTACCAATTATCAACAAGTATCAACTGATTGTCCTCACCAGATACATCAACAAACATACAAACCACCATGCTTCCCAAAGACGCGATGGCATCCATGTCAAGGAGAGAGGGATCAAGGGGCAGATCGGAAACATCCCCCAGGCTGGTTTTGTTCGTCGCACTCACGAAAGCGCGGGCATATGCCACGGCCATTGCCTTTGGGACACAGATAGAAAGGTCGAACAAAAAATCTCAAAAAAAAAAAGTGTTTCCAATGTCAAAAAAAAAAAGTAGCGGACCGCCAAACTCCAACAAACAAAAACAAAACGTGGTGAAAAATCTTGAAACCCAAGAGGCAAGGATGTCAGAATAGTCCTGAACGACATTGCGAAGTTCCGTCTTGGATATGTTCAAGGCTCTACTCTCCACGGTGACTTCAAACTTCCCATGATGTTTCCAGCCGCGGATCCACAAGGCTTGTTCACTCAGAAACTCTTCAACTCCAACGTGGATGACTTCAGCATCACCGGCCTTTCAAATGAAAAAAAAAAGATACAAAAACAGTGTGATACATCACACATTTTGTTTCAAAAGCACACATGTAGAGAAATCTGAGACCGCCATTGGAATTTTCATATTATCAGATTTTCTGATATCTTTAATTTCATTTGAGGTATATGAACTATATTCCGCAGATTTCCCAACTGCCAGACAACACCCCAGAGTAGCAACCCTATTGAACCAACACTTCAAGCACCACCAGAGGGCAGCTCCTTCCAGTAACCCGAAAATCTCGAAACAAAGAGGTTGCAACAACTGGTCAACACAGTGCCAAATCTCAACCATCACAACAGGGTACAAGGTGATCCAAGTTTAACAAATGCTGGAGACATGAGGGAGACGGACTCTGGATGTCAGAAGCGAATCCCAGAATCCTCCCTTCCCTGAGTACTTCCTTCAAAGTTTTTCCAGAATCTCTATTCGACAGGAACCCGATTTCATTCAGCATTCGCAAAATCTCCATGCAAATCGGAATAAAGCTGATTCCAGCATGGGTTTTGAGGCTTTGAAGAATTCTTTTCTTCCCCAAATCTGTTTGGATCTTGTTTGCCTTCAGAGTGACCCAATGACCCATTCTGCATTGGTTTCCCCGATATTTGTTGAACAAACTCTGCAAAAATAAATCAAAAACAAAATCAATTCCAACGTTCCTATCGCAGCAAAACCTTTCCTCTAAAGGATGTTCCGTTGTATGTAGGTTTTTTGCTGCCAAAAGGGGGCAGTTTTTGCCATGTTTTTGCCATGTTTTTACGGCAAACCGTTGATCACTCCATGAAACTTTTGGCGCAAGCAGTCAAAGATACAACATGGTGCATATTGATGTTATATTATATATATATATATATGTGTGTATCTGTTTGTGTATTTACATGGTATCGCTAAATATACATGTATTGGGACACTTGACCTCAAAAAATGTGGATCCGGGAACAGTCGAACGACAGGGATGGACATCAAAAACTCGGGGTGTCACCGGAACAGTTGGGTGGAGCTGTTTTCGGCCATATCCACCTTGAAAACGTCTCCAGGTTTGGAAATTTCTACTAACACCACAAGTACCTGCAAAATCAACATCCAACACATCTTGCTGCTAAACGAGAAAATGTCCAAAAGCCTTGCCTGGTTTGTGCCGTCGGATGAGCATTTGTCAATCTCTTCGTCTGATTTGCCACTCGACCCCAGCAAGCTTCCAAAGACTGTGCCCAGAGAATTGCGTCCTGAAAATTGCGCAAGAAGACACACAGGGCAACCCAAATAAAACGAAGAGCGGAAAAATCTCCTCCTGCCCACTTGAAAAAGAAAAACATCTACAAACCACCAATTTGGGGGTTTCGTGGTAATTTTTTGGGGGGTGTATTGTTCATTATCTGTCTGGGTGAATTTTTCCATGTTTCATGAAGTTGAATCTGGGAAAATCCCCAACGAGACCGAGGGATCGGGTGATGTCAAGCGACTTTACCATCGGCACCAGTCTGATGGATCGCTTCTTGAATGATCCCAATGAGGGAGGTTAGCCATGTACAAGTGCTTACTTTACGTGAGTTACTTTACCCCACACACCCCCTTTGTAAAAAGTACTTCTATGATCACTTTTGTATTCATAAGTAATATACATGATCACATACGTTGGATATCAAATATATATATATATACATTTGCCTTTGTGTAGCTTATACTCATTACTTCTCAGTGATCGGATCACCACTGGCAAAAACCCTTGAAAGGCACAAGGCACTTTTTATTGGAGCCTTTGTCCAGCCATCGACAGAGTACACACCAGCACCGGATGCCAAAACATAGATGCCCTCAGCCTTTTGGTTCCTATGGAAGATGCCATCCCACCTTAGGACGATGTTTGGGGAACTCAGCTTCGGCTAGAAAGCCAAGTTTTGCTGTTTTCTTGTTCCGATTCTTTCTGTCAAATTTGTGTCTATTATTTTGAACAACTTTTAAGTCTTGTCTTCTTTTCTCCCTGTGCAACATCTCTCAGGATCATCCATCTGTTTGAATGTCTTTTTCAGCTAAGCTTCTCCAACAAATAGAGCTCCTTGACGGCCTGGTTGCAAAGGTTCAGTTCCATAGAGCTGTTTAGACCTGCAATCCCTTGGAAGAAGGGATGATAGCTCAAGGTACGACTGCGTGCTTCGTGGAAGAGCTCTCGAACCAAGCCCTCCGGCAAACTCAGAAGGAAATGCATATGGTCCTGCAATCATGATCGCTCGGATGTCGTTGCTGTTGTTGTTGTTGTTGTTGTTGTTGTTGTTGCTGCTGTTGTTGCTGCTGTTGTTGTTGCTGTTGTTGTTGCTGTTGCTGTTGCTGTCGTTGTCATTGTTGTTGTTGTTGTTGTTGTTGTTGTTGATGATGATGATGATGATGATTATGATGTCGTTGTTGCTGCTGCTGCTTTTGTTGTTGTTGTTCTTGTTTGTTGTCTTCTTGTTCTTGCTGTTGTTGCTGTTGTTGTTGGTGGTGGTGGCAGTGGTGGTGTTCGAAACAAATTGGCAACTTAGGATCTTTGGGGGCTGGGAACGGGGGAAATACTTGCTACAACGCCGGAGTCTTTTTGGCGCTTCGCTGAGAGTCCGCTGAAGCACTCCTGATACAACTTCGTTCCTAGCACCTGAGATCATCAAAACACCATCCAGAAAAATACGGATTCTTCACTCTTGTGATGGCTTGCTTCATCAAATCCAAGGCTTCTTTACCACCTTCGTGTCTGGTCGTCCTGAATGTTTGCTCGAAAGTGCTCTCGCTCCACCATTTTTCCTCGCTCAAACCGTTGCTTCGAGTTGGGTGAAAAAAGCTGGGAAAACAAATCACAACGACCACCCACCGTACAACGCCATACAACGCTTTTCTCGTGAGATCTCACGGAGAAACACCAACCCTTCGAGTCTGCCCAGCTTCGAATCTTCATGGTGTGTACTAGGGATAGCCCACATGTACCACAATATTTCCTCACCTTGGCGTTTCAGAGATTTTTCTCGAAAGTCTATCAATGTTTTTCAAAGAATGCGACTGAGGCACTGAATCCAAGATTTGTGTCATCTTTCTGGTGCGCCGTGCCACATCAGCCATGATGTTGGTCAAGACTGACACGAAGAGAGAAGATATGCATAGGGAAGTGAAGGTCGCCTGAAGCTTTCATCGCCGAGCCCAGTGGCCAAGCCGAATCCCTTACACAACTTTCCCTGGCATAAGATTCAATCCTGATTTCAGCATTGTGATGCCGTAATTCGCTTCTTTTCAACAAAAGTTTCTATCCAAACTGGTGCAAAAGAATTGGCCATGGTGGATACAAAATATAAGAAACCACAATGGAAGCTGCCTAAAAAAACACCAAGGCCCTTCCGAGTCCGAAACCCCCTGCGGTTAAAGCCGACAAGTGTCAATGATAGCAAGCCATCGTTCAAAGGCGGTGTTGAGCTCCACATTTGCTCTCAATGATGAAGCAGGCAGCCTGGAAGTTGCCATTTGAAAAAAAAAATGTGCGACCACCTTTAGTATGGGCAGGTCCACTTAAATGGTGCCTCGTGTTGAGCCACCTCCATCTATTTTTTCACAATACATTGCCCTTTCCTTGGCACCCTAAAATGTCCTGTCCCGGATTTTGACGCTCAAGGATACGATGGCGGTGTTAAGCCGGAATTTAAAAAACTATCGTCAATGATTGCGTCCTGTTTAGTAGCAATCGGCATCAACTTTTCTGGAGTTCCTTCCCTAGACGCAACAGGCAACAGGATTCCTGTAACACTTTCCCTAAAACTCCATGAATTGGCAGCTCCTGGAGACAGCCCACTCCACGCTCCGAGTGTACTGCTGAGCAAAGGAAGCTTCAGTGAGACCCTCCACCTGTGCCCATCCGCCCGCAACATCGCCAGCTACAAACCAGACACTTGCCTCAGACAGGCGGGGCAACCAGCAGGGCAACGAGGGGTTTTGGCGGGTCCCACGGATGCGACGATGCGACGATGATGTGCCGTGAAGCCAAGGTGCAAGGAAATGGACCGCGATCATCACGCCTACGATCAACATCCCGATGGAAAAGAGAGCAGATGAGATCCATCCCTGAAAGAACATCCTGGCGGAACACCCCTCTGGAACCACGAGGGGTTTCGACACCAGAAGCCGAAGCCCCCCCAAGAGGTGGATGTTTTTTTGTCACAAGGAATTTCTGTGATGGAAAACAAACAAAGTTTGTAAGGTATGATGTGAGTGACAATAAAATCATAGGAGTAATCTCTGTCCATCAATAGTATGAGAACCAAGCAGTAAACGTACTAGATGCGGCCACTTCCGAATAATATGAAAAGAAAACAAATCACAAATCGCAACTTCAATTCCTTCCTTCATCCCTCAACTCCGGAAACCTTTTTGCTTTTTTTGGGGGGTTTTCGGCTCCTGAGGTTTTTGTAGAAATTGAACTTTTTCACCAAGGTCATCACCTTCCTAAAGCGCATCAAGCGTGCGACGCGCACCAAGCGTACCAGGCGTCGGGCCCTCAGGGCGCGCAAGACGCCCGAGGCGGCGGGATCGGAATCTTCCGAATTGTCTTGGACGACCTGAACAAAAAACAGGACTTCCGGAGCCAACATTGCCATATCAAACCTCAGACAAAATTGACACATTGAGTTTTTTTGGAAAAGAAGGGAGTCCAAATCATTCTGACAAAAAAAACAAAGTTGTTTGTTAAGTCGAAGCGACTTGAACGATGTATCTTTTTGGCAATATTGTAAGGACAGAGGGATCTTCCAAAGTATGTAAAACCCGCATTGACGTAAGGAGACTTTTTGACTTTACTGTTGTCACTACAAAAACTGTTCCTTCCATTCTTCCATGAAGGAAATGTTGACATTGATGGAGGTTGTCGCTTCTATTTGCCTTTGGGAAGACTAGTGTAAAACGAAAATCTTGCACTTGGAAATCACCAAGAAACCAAAACCAAGCCTTGAAGTAAGCCTTGGCCACATCTGCCAAACGGCTGTGCAGGATATCATTAATGTACACAGCTGTTAGGAAGGATGCGGGCACATCCAAAAACCAGTAGCTTGTCGTCACCCAGTGTAAGACATCTGCCACCTCTCTGAACACTCCGTCAACGTTGTATACTTGCAATGGTGCTGTGAACACCTGTGGTGAAAAAAGGTCAGTCATTCAAAAGTCGAACTAAATTCTAAATGCTGATGGTTTGAAACCTGAACCAAACCAATCGGCCCCTTTTTTTCTGGCCGGCCTCTATGCAAAGTGCCACCATGGCACAGCATTCCCAAAAAATGCGTTTCCGGCATTCTGGATGCATAGCACATCCTTGCAGTGGAACTCCCGTAGATCCATGTGTCTGCGAACGAGAGACTGTCTGTGATTTCAGCGTACCATTGGGTGATGTGACTGTCAGGTGGTTCTTCTGTAGCTCATGCAAGTCCTGGTCATCGATATTCCATTCAGGGCCAATCTGGAACCTCAAGTCACTTCTTCGAAGAGTCTCCTCAAAGTTCGTGGTGGTCTTTCGTGCCTCCCAGGCTTTGTTTGAAGATATGACTTTGAAACCAAACAAACTGCAGGAGATGCGGATTCAGTAAGGTTAACAAGTTAACAACTCAAAAATCCCTGGAATCCAACGGCCCCAGATTTTGTAAACGTCTCTTAGCTGCTAGCTTTGGATGTTTTTTTCTTTTTGCGGTATTTTGGATCAAGCACCAAAAGTGTCCAAATTTCCTCTTGGGGTCAACAAGTGGGCATCGGGCGCAGCTGCATAGATGTTTTCCTCACTTTCCCGTAGTGAAGTGAGAAAAGTGTCAGACTGGTTACGCCAGAAATGTCTCTGTTATCAAAATAAGCAACTTCGCAGCAGCTTGCCGGTTGCCCATTCGGCCATGATTAATTCCGTTTCAAAGTTTCACAGCGATTTTTTCCAACCCGAAAAAACTCGGCTTCCAACACATCGACGGGAGCCGCACCTCCTTCATTAGCGAGGCGGCCGCCTTTAGAGAATTCGTTGGGCCCATCGGCTCTTCTTCGTTGTCTGATGCGTTGGAACTGTGGTGACCCACGGGCTCCTTGGTGACAACAAATCCAGGATATTTTTTCAGAGATCCAGGAACTCAACACAATCCTGGCATAGCAAAATACCTCTCAATGAACACCTATGCTATGAAATTCTACTACTTTCTTTGAATTTCTTTCTAACTGCAGGCTCACTCTATTGAAAGTCCGTGCTGCATGCACAAAATGCAATTATATCAATCTTGAACCTCTGACCATCCGCAAGTAGGCATGTCCCAGGAGATGTAGTAAACTTAGTAAACACTTACTAAGTGGGTGGAATTTTCCACTCACTTGGCTGCCTGGCCTTTTTTGGAGCTTAGGGTTTTTTTTTCCGAAAACTCTCCCCCTTTGGGGAGTTTGACCAACCACCAACGATCCTCCCATATTGGGTCCCGTTCGGCCTCAGGGTCATCAGACTTCGCTTTCGACATCTTGTGCTTTCGGCTCTGTGAAGGCGACAGAGTCTTCGGCCTGGAGGTGGAGGTGGTCATATGTTTTCTCCAGAAATGGCGGGGTTTTTTCCACTAGGAGAAATGGCGGGTGAATGATGTTGAATGATGTTGAAATGTATTCATGTATCTCTATTGTCCCAATCATCTCCTTCCAATACCTCAAATTTCATTGACTTCATCATGAATCTGGGTGAATGAAAAGGTATTTCACCAATTGACCAACCTGGAAAAACCTGAAATAAGACCATAGTCATAGACTTTCCCTTCCTAACTTTAACTTCTTTTTGCGGGTGAGGTTGCGGGATGCCACTTTCATCACCCAAAAGAATGGCTTGAAGACTCTCCAAGGATTTGTTTCAACCCATCCTACCTCACCCAATCACACATCGTACCTGGGCGGCTTGTCACTCATATCTTGCTCGTAGACTTCTCGAAGGCGTTTTTGCAGACCCTGTGAGTTCCAAAATCGGCCGAAAGCGTATTGGACATTGCAAAGGCATTGGATACCGGCTCTGATACTTTTGTTGGTTCAGAAATCCGGCAAACTACGTGGATGTAGGACCCCCCCCCATAGTCAAAATAAAGAACTCCTCAACTTTCATTGTTGATACTCCAGCCCCAAATCGCCCCTTTCCAAACGCCAACAAAATGAGATTACGACAGAGAAACAATGGAAAAACGGGCAAGTTTGATTCGATGACCGCAGCACGTGGCCCCAGGGAACACGACTGCCAGCACCTCCGTTTTCCCCCAGCCTCGATCTGCTTCAAAATCTCGATGAAACTTGCGGAGCTGTACTGCCCGTCGGAACTCATCCGACTCACATGACTGGTATGGCTGATGCGGTGACCATCTTGAAGATTGCCCGGGAGAGGAGGATCCCCTTCCGGAAGCTTCAAAGGCGGTGTTTCCACTTCCATTACTTCGGCATGGATAACACAAGGCACACTGGAAGCTGAACCCTGAGAGCCAGCAGCCAAGGAATGCTGGAATAGGGACAGTTTTCACGACTCGTGCGTTGCATCCAAAAAAACCTGCAAATACGTTCGACAAGTGAATGGATGTGGAAGCCGGCCAAAATCAAAAATGAAAATCAAAAAGGAAATGTGAGAGATACCATTGGTTTGTCCCCAACAGTTTC
Organism: Breviolum minutum Mf 1.05b.01; assembly: GCA_000507305.1. Classification (NCBI taxonomy): domain Eukaryota; class Dinophyceae; order Suessiales; family Symbiodiniaceae; genus Breviolum; species Breviolum minutum. Next base: position 9,978 of record DF240961.1, on the reverse strand, counting down.
GCAATACCAGCGTGCAAAAAAATTGTCACTGTCAACACCTTCTGGAACCAAACCTGCAAGGACCAGCACAGGAAAATTTGTTGGTGGATTGATGGGGATGGCCACGTGGTGATGTATGTGTGTTTGGATCTACGCACAAGTGATTCCAAACTGAACTCTTGAAACATCTCCAAAATTGCATTTTCACGAGTTTTCGAACAAAAAACGCAAAACCACCACCACCACAGCCACAACCACAACAACAACAACAACAACAACAACAACAACAACAACAACAACACACTACAACACTACAACACACACACACACACACACACACACACACACACACACACACACACACACACACACACACACACACACACACACACACACACACACACACACACACACACACACACACACACACACACACACACACACACACACACACACACACACACACACACACACACACACACACACACACACACACACACACACACACACACACAC
>DF240960.1:44075-110706 GCA_000507305.1 Breviolum minutum Mf 1.05b.01 | reverse complement strand
CCAAAACAACACTGACCAACAACAACAACAACAACAACAACAACAACAACAACAACAACAACAACAGGGAGGCGCAACCGAAAACACCCATGACAGGAACGGGACGGAAGCTGACTCACCCATAACAAACAGGAACGGCCAAAAAAAAACGGGAACTGAAAACACCCAAAGGTGGAACCAGAAACACCGTGTTTAGACGGGAACCGAAAACACCCACGACGGGAACCGAAAAAACCAAAGGGAACTGAAAAAACCCTAGGCAGGAACTGAAAAACCAAATCCAGGAAAAAAAGACTACTGGGAAGAGAAAACCCCATTCCGGGAACCAAAAAAACCCAACCCGTAAAATATACCATACATGGATGCTATGGGTTGGGGAAACACTTGGAGTTTCCTGGCAGTTACATCTAAGAATGCAAGTAAAAACAAAGATCGAGCTTTGAAGAGAGTACAGTAGCCACATGTAGCTACCATAACTACGGTGGCATCTATCAACTTGGAAGCACTTCCCCCAATATCAATAACACATGGCCCATGGCATTGGTTGAAGCACTGACAATCAAAATTTGATATGATATCAATTAAAATACCAGTACCCAGTACTGATAATATGTCTGACACGTGAAATAAGGTCAAAGAACGGACCTGAAGTTTTTGGGATAAAAAATCCCAACAACTACGGTTTGGATGTAAAAAAACGGCGTCGTAAATAATGGGATAAGACTATCAACCATTTCCCATGGTGACCCCCAGGTGCTCCGGACGGCCACGTGGCTACCCGGATTCGACTTCTCCTGAGCTGTTCCAGATGAGGTTGGTAGTTTATCCCATGATATACCAAGGTTTTATACACCATCCAAACGGTGCAGAATTTCTGAACCATCAACTACGTATTTACGTACTGTTGCGAACCACCCCCTGGAAAGGTGCCATTAGAAATTAACCATTCATATACCGGTAAATGCTCTTCATTTAGTACGGAAAATGGTCATCCACTGCTCATGACTCATGACTGCTCATTGAGATCAGCACTCTCCCTCCCTGAAACCAACAGTTTGCCCCCTTTTCAACTATGCCACATAGGCCGTCCCAAAATTTCTGGAGGTTTTCCATCATCGACTCCAACTACTCCATTGTCATGTCGCCTCACGCCAGGTCATGTGGTGCACAGTGGATGCTTGACGACAAGGCGAGGTGACCTGAGTGGGTTTTAAGTTCTGTTGATACCTGGCTGCCACATGTTTGCCAAAGCATGGACTCTCCGCAAGCACTTTCCTAGTTGGTGGTTGAACCAACCCATTTGAAAAATATGAGTCAAATTGGAAATCTTCCCCAAATAGGGGTGAGAATATTTAATAAAAACACCACCTAGTTTCTTACTTACACCCCCGATAGTTTTACGGGGGCTACAAGGACATGAAGGTCTCCGGGTGCAACTCTTGTCCAAAAAGCGACGGAAAGGAAAAAAACCCGCAACAAATGGCCGGCCTTTGTGCCGGGTTTTATGAACGTTCGGGAGGCGTTGCTATGGTGTTTCTTGCAAAAACGTGATTCTGGATTGCAGTCATGGTAAACGGTTGGCTCAAAATCTGTGGGAAAAGTCAAATCAAATTAAGCATCCCATATATGCATAAACCATATTCACATTGGATTTCATGGATATACATCGATTGCATCCCCCCCTTCTTCAATCAACCGTTACCATTGTTGTGTCCATATTTTGGGGTTGGCACAGACATGTCGTCCCTGGCTGCCAATTCAAAGTACGACTGGATCTCTTCAGGATTGGCCGATTGGCCCAAAAAAAAACAGTTTATTTATTGTTTCTATATATAGCCTATTACCCATTGATTTATATTACATACGCCATCTTTCTAGGGGCCAGGGGGGGAAACCCCCCATCTTCTTCAGCAGCTTGGCTTCCCAACAAGAGATCCAGGAGTCACCAAAACACTGGATGCTTGTCCAGGCCTCTGCAGTCTCGTGGGTGTCTGTCCCGAAGATGCTATCCCGTGGGTTTAGTTGATTTGTATGGTAAATCCCCCACAGGCCCCCACATGGCAAAATAATCCCAGCTGTTGCTTTTCTTCATGAATCGAGCTAAAAAGATTAAAAAGGATAGTCCGACAATTGCCAAACTTTTCCCTCCATACAAATCTATGTAGGATTAGTTATAGCCTCTATAAATGGCCTTATAAATAGATGGGCTTCACTCGGGTTTGGGCCCCTGGTATATAACTGGTGGCTTTGGGCCCACCTTCTATCTATCTATACAAGAAGAACAACTTCACAACACAAAGTTGACTTTGGACTTTCACTTTGAGTTGGATGTGGCTGAAACTTTCATCCTTATATAGACATCCCAAAAAAGTATCATACATACATCCACGCAAAGATTTCGAAGAGAAACGTTGATTTGCTGCTTCGGCGGTTGGAAAAAAACACAACCGCATTCTCTCAAACGGTCTTTTGAACATGGTGATTTACCATACCCCATAGGATCCCACGTATGATATATGTAACATATGTGCCTACCTTTACCATTAAAAAAAACAACAACCATAAATGATAGGTACAAATTACACCAGTGAAGTTTACCATGGAATGCGTCAATCCGTGGATCCGAATCCGTAAAACCGTAACGGATTCCCCGCCTCATCCTCCAGCCTGAAGGGGAGGGACATCAGTTTGGGACACATGGGACCCCGACATACGGTTGGTGGTTCAGAAATCCCAAAGAAGTCACCATGGGATGTGTAAAACTGTAAAACCCGTCGTAAATAATGGTAGATAAACTACCAAACTCAACTGGTTAGCTAGATTTCTGAACCATCAACAGTATGTACCCCCAGAAACTAACATAGCCTCTGAAAATAGGCCTCCCCTATAGGAAAGTAGTATTCCAGCCATCCATTTTTAGGGGCTATGTTAGTTTCAGGGAGGGTATATATTAGATATGCACGCCTAAAGCCCCAATATGCCCCGATGACCTACAAAGCCATTTCCAAGCAAAGCTGGGGTCATTTAGATTCTAGCTGCTATCTGGTTGGTGGTTTCAACCTATCTGAAAAAATATGAGTCAAATTGGATCATTTCCCGATTCCCCAACCAGGGGTGAAAAGAAAGAATGTTTGAAACCACCAGCTAGATATGTAGTATATATAGTAAAATGAAACCAAAACATCAAAGAGAGGAGGATCACAACCAGGTGGTTGAAGTTATGGCCAGGTAGCTTATCGATTACTGGAGACTACTCTTCCTACTGAAACCACCTTTGGGGTATGACAAAGAAACATCAAAACAACAACATGACATCACTGCCATCATTCACCATAACCCAAAGGATCCATATATGGTATATTACATTTATATACATGCATTCACCACAAAATTCAAACAAATGTAGGTAAATTAGGTAAATATATCATACATGGATCCTATGGTCCTATGGGTAGTACATCTCCATTCTAGATGTTGCGCCTCCATCATCTGCACGACCTGCCATTCATAACGTGAATCACGGATCCATGGGACGGCCGTATATTTACCCACATTGATCCCATAAACATCAACCATTCACGTACCTGCCAATTCTTTGTGACCTTTTGGGGATGGTTAAGTGACCTTTTGGAAAGATTAAGTGACCTTCAACCAGGGGTTAAAATGGTCACTTTGAATCACCTGGTAAATGTATCATACATAGATCCTATAAATAAGTAACACAAATAAACCAGCAAACCTGATCTTACTTTCTACTTTGAATTGATAAGTTACCCCGGAAAACCAGTGATGTCTTTGTCAATCAAAACAACCAACTGCTATCCAGTGGAATGAATGTAAGGTGATTGTGGTGAAACAATTTAGGGAAAAGATGAACCACACATGAACATATCAAAATTATCAAAACTGACATACCATTTCAGCAAAAATCCGTGACAGGCGGACAGGTTACAGGAGCCACGTGATCGTCATTCTTCCAATGAAAAATCCCCTGTTTTTTAATGAGACATCAAAATCCCCACATCAAAATCCACTGGAGGGGGACTCCTTTGCTCATTAAACCACACCCACATCATCGGAGGTTTTGGTTCACCCAATTTGTTTCACGGATCGACACCATGTTTTCATGTCGAAATTTCAAGGTTCACTCATGCGGATTTCGTGGATGGTGATGGACCTCAGGAACGGATATCCCTCAAAACGAGCAGCCAGCGAGGTGGCAAATTTCAGAAAAAAATGATGGTTGGGAAACGATCCGGCGTCCTTTTTTCAAGGGGCCTTTTGCTGTTTCAGGAAGTCTACGTGGTGCAGAAATGCTGTCATTCTCAAGTTCGGAACTTCCATAATGCAGCCCGCCCCTCAACTTTTTCTGGATCATTCTTCATCAACTAGCGACTTAACATCATGATGTCCTGACCCCTAGACATCCAAACCCAAAGCATCCATGTATCACATATGTTTTTGGTTGATTTCTATGGTAAATGTAGTATAGGTAAATATACCGTCATCCCATACGATCCCATTCAAACATTTCCATCAAATATATCAAATTTCAAGGATGTCTAAATTTTCTGTGGTAAATATGTCTATGTTCTTCTATGGTAAATGTAGGTAATATACCATCCATATATATCCTCTGGAAAAAAACATCTATCGAATTTCAACTACTAACGGCTCCCAACAAACAACGAAGCCGCCTCCATGCGTGGGACCTCCGGCGGACACCACCTATCCGAGCGAGAGCAAAATCCGAGCTGGAGACCGAAGGTTTCAGTGGTGACCGGTTGGTTTTTTTTGGAACGGGGAATGCCCAACAACGAAAAAAACACCCCTTTTGGTTAGAATAGGAGTTATTGCGGTTTTGGTGAGAGGTTTTTTTCCCATTTTGTTACCCTAACAAGAAAATACACGGTATATTTAGCTACATTTGGTTGACTTTTATGGTAAATGTGGGTAAATGTACCATACATGGATCTTATGGGGTAGGTATCCCAAATTTGTGAAGCAAAAAAATGTGGAGTTTTCGTCGGACTCGTTGGTATTTTAGACGGATATGATATTATGTGTTATTGAGGTATGATCTGTTTACCTCCAAATGATATATTTTGTATGTAAATAGTAAATAAAATATATATATATATGTCATATTTTCTATCTAAATATATTATATCAGCTGGGAGATTGCGAACATGGAGCATACCAATCCAACATAGTTTGCGATCATTTTAGATTAAATAATATCCTTAGGCCAGGCCAAGAAAATTTCACAAAGAAGATACTTGAAATCATACGTAGAATCATCACATGAGCTACCAAAACATCCTCTATCCCATCCCATTACAGTGGTTGATTAATAGCTTACTAAGGATTCTTAGCATGGGTTACAAAACTCCCTATAATAATACAGTATAGATTTCCCTACAAAACCCAAACAACGGTTCTGTTTTCAATACTTGGCATTACGATTCTTCGCCACAAAAAAAATGGTGATTCGTAAAACCACCCTCTAAAACATGGTGGATGGTGGTTGGACTTCCAGGGTAAATCATCATTGAAAACCTCTCCCGTGTGCCTCTTTACAAATGACCTCTTTATACATGTTATTGACCTTGTAGGTTCCCACCCGTGAAGGATCGGTAAACCTGGTCGGAAACGATTCCAGTTCCAACTGATTGCAGACCGCCACGCACGAAATGGAATACACCATAACGCTATTTTTGTGCGGAACAATTTTTGGTACCATGGCCCCAAAAATCACATCCCACTGAAACTAATTCTGGTTCTAAGATGTTGCAACAAATTGAAAGCATTACCCATACCCAGCGTTCAAATTAAGGTCTGATTCCTTCTCAGATTTGTTTACCCCATAGGATCCATGTATATATGTGTTAATGCCACAGTGCCATTCACCTTTCAGGTCATTCGAATCTCTCAGGCACTTTCGGTCCGAGGTGGGCAGTGAAAAGGCCGACTGCTTTGCATCAGGAGATGCACCATTGGGGTTTTTAGATTGGTAGCGGAGCCTAACAGGGCTCAGATCCACCAGGGTGTGGATTGGACACAGTGCCATGGCGGCAGCATCCTCATCGGACACACAGGGTGGTGTCAAGACTTTCGATGGGGAAGATGAAGACGGAAAAACCTACAAAAGGTGGAGAACGTGGGTGAGCAACAAGTTGCTCACCATCAAAGACAAAGTCAGTGAGGAAGCACGTGGAGCGTACGTGTATACGCTTCTTGCTGGCAAGGCCCTTGAAGCAGTAGAACATCTGGAACCACAGGAGTACCAGAAGAAGCAAGGCGAAGACGTGATATTTCGCATCCTTGATCAGAGGTTTCCCCAGAAGGATAAGACAGCAGAACTGGGAGAAACTTTGACCGACATCTTCCAACTTCGAGCACGAGAAGGTGAAGGAGTCAAGGCCTGGATTGCACGGGCTACGGAGGCCTTCGAGAAGTGTTCGAGGAAGTCACAAGTGAAATTCCCAGAAGAGTCTCAGGGATGGGTGCTTTTGCATCGCAGTGGCTTCACGGAAGAGCAGAAGGCGGTGATTCTGGCCAGGTCATTGGGTGACCTGAAGCGTGAGGAGATTGCGAAGGCGATCAGGTCATGTTACCCGGAGTACACCGTGAAGAAGAAGACTATGGGTGCAGCCATCATCGAGAAGGAGAACATCGAGGCTGACGATGATGCAGAGTCAGCTGACGACTTCCAGGACGTGGAACAGTTCTTGGCTGAGCACTACCACGCCGAACCCGGCGATCAGGAAGTATATGAAGAAGATGAAGTGGCTGAAGTTCTGTCAGTCTCTTGGAAAGAGAAGAGGGCAGAGCTAGCAAAGCTCAAGAAAGGTCGTCAGTTCCACTCGATGAAGGACAGCCGTCGATCATTCAGAGTGGAGATCGATGAGATCAAGAGAAAAACTCGATGCCATCGCTGTAACCAGATCGGTCACTGGTCCAGAGAGTGCACTATGAAGAGAGCTGATGGTAAAGGCTCCGGGAAGAAGGGCTACAAGAAGTCTAGCGGCAAAGGTGAACAAGGAGAGACGGGAGCAGCCTACGTCGAGAGTGAAGGCAATCATCGTCATGAGACCTTCATAGCGATGGTAGCTGCAGAGACTTCCTTACTGGAGAGACTTCGTCAACGACGCGATGGCCAACAACATCCTCTTCCAGAAGAACAGCTGCTGGTGTCGTCCCCGGGTTTCGGGGTGGTGGACTCTGGATGTGGAAGGTCCATCATCGGAGCAGAAACTCTGAAGGAATTCAACAACCTTTGGAGAAGTAAAGGTGTAGAGGTGCCATCTCCCTACAATGAGACCAACCAATTCCGTTATGGAAACGGACATCATGAAGTGTCCACTCAAGCAGCTGACCTACCAGTGACTCTAGCAGGGAAGAAAGGAAAGATCAGAGCAGCCATCGTCAAAGGGAAGGCTCCACTGTTGATATCGCGCAAGGCTCTCAGAACTTTGCAGGCAACCATCAACTTTGTGGAGGACAAGATGACTTTGTTTGATGATCGCCGTGTGATCAAACTGCACACCAACAGTGCAGGTCAATACACGGTGAATGTCATGGACGAGGTCGAAGTGAACGACGAAGAGTTTGAGGAGGTGATGGTTGCTGAAGCAGAGCAAGCATCAGCACAAGCAACAGCTACCGCGACGTCGTCAGGACAGCTCGTGGGTCCCCCGAAGGTTTGGAGTCGTGAAGATTGGGGTCTAGAAAGCACATGTGGCCCATCAAAACATGGACCTTCGTTACAGCATGTAGTTCGTAGGGTCACTAGGGACGCCGACACGGGTAGAATAGTCTACGATGAAGCAATTGAAGGTAGCCAGAATAGATTAGAGAATAAAATCATTCCCAAACATGTGTGGCACACCATCACCGAATTTCATCACCATGCACCTCATTTTAGACCAAATCTAGAGAAGAGAACTCAAGAAGTCATGTCGATCCAAACTGAACCGCTGCCGCCACAAAGGAGTAGTCAAGTAGCTCATCACTTGACGAAACACCAAGTGAGGCAGTTGCATGGTCAAGTCAAGTCGTGTGCAGTCGCCGAGACATGTGAGAGCAGGTGTGGAAGCAAGTATTTAGTTGCTGAGATTTTCTCCCCCCCAAGGTTTGCAAAACGGGTCCAACCAATGGGATACCAAGCATGGTCAGTTGACATTAAACAGGGATACGACCTTAGCAAAGCCGAAGTTAGGAAAAATGTTGAAGAAGAACTTCAGAAAAATCCCCCAGCATTATTAGTACTTTGTCCACCATGCACTAATGAGGGAGGCTGGTTTAATCTAAACAGCATTTACATGTCACCCGAAGAGCGACTGCAGAAGATCAAGTTGAGCAGGCTGTTCATTCGCTGGTGTTGCCGGTTGTTTCGCACACAAGTACAATTAGGTGGCAGAGCGTTGTTCGAACATCCAATAGGCTCACGCATGTGGAATTACCCCGAAGTGGTTGGTTTGTCACGTAAGTGTCATGTGGCTAAGCTACACATGTGTCGATACAACTTGAGACTTCCGGATAGCAAGTGGTTCATCCATAAGGGTACGAAACTACTAGTGACACACAAAGACATGATGGTGTTAGGAAAAACATGTCCTGGAGAAAGCCACCCGGAACATAAGCAGCATGACACGATAGCAGGGTCGCATCCCAAGGTGGGGTCTGTGAGCAAATTCGTAGCTGCCTACACCGACGAGTTCGTTGAAGCCGTGTTACAAACAATCCCCGAGTACTCAGAACAGACTGAAGTACTAGAAATAATCCAAGATGATAGTGGGGACGAAGTAAGGGTTCAAGAGATCTTAGCAGCACAAGATAAGAATAAGACCGAGCCAAGTGTGTCAGAGATGAAGGAGGTAGTTGATAGATTGCATCGAAATCTAGGACATCCCCCAAATCATGACCTAGTCAGGATCCTTAAGCACGGTAACGCTAGTGAGAAAGCCATTGCCATCGCTAGGGAACACCAGTGTGAGTTCTGCCGAACTTGTGCCAAGCCGAAGACTCCGATGCCAGCTCAGACTCACCGAGCAACGGAGTTTGGAGCAGCCGTCGGGATGGATGTGAAGTTTCTTCCAGGATGGAAACCAAATCAGAAAATTACTGCACTCAACATCGTCGACCAAGCAAGTCGTTATCAGAAAGTTGTTCCATTCTTCACCAGTGAGACATCCAAGCTACTTCGTCAAATGTATCTTGAACACTGGGTGAGCTGGGCAGGAGCACCCAAGGAACTCATAATCGATCCTAAACGAACCAATTTAGGTGAAGCGATGTCACATCCGACAGAGATGGAAGGAACACACGTCCGACCCATCGCAGCTGAAGCACATTGGCAGCTAGGTCGAACAGAGAGACACGGCGGTTGGTTCGAAACAGTTCTTCGAAAGCTTATTGATCAATTCTCCCCACAAGATCAAGATCAATGGTTGCAGTGTGTCCATCATGCTCATATCAAGAACGAAATGATTCAAAGCTATGGGTACACACCTCACCAGTTCGTCTTTGGGAAGAACCCTAACATACCAAGTGATCTGTTGAACGAGCCGCTGAACGTCATAGCAGCAACTGCGAGTTTGACCGACGAAGCTGTGGCCAAATCACAGGCGCTGAGAACGGCGGCAAGGAAGGCAGTCGTTGAGTTACAGGATGATCAATCGCTACGACGAGCACTTACAGCTAGGCCACGAGTGACATTACCATTTCAACCAGGCGATTTAGTAGCATACTGGAGACAACAAAAGTGGTCACAAGGACAACTCCACCAAACTGGTCAATGGTATGGAACAGCAGTTGTTGTGGGTTATGTAGGTAGAAACATCATCCTTGCTCATCGTCGACAGATCCTTCGCTGTGCACCAGAGCAAATTCGTTATGCCACGACTGAGGAGAGAACACTCATATCGTCACCCAAGGTAGAGTTGCTAGGTGTGAAAGACATGTTAGAAGGAGGCACGTTTCGTGGACAACAATTTGTAGATTTGGTGCCAAGTCATTACCCAACACAAGAATCACCAGAACCGAATCACGAACCCCCAAAGGATAGTGTAGACATTAATCAAGAATCAGCACAGCCAGTTGTCGAGCAGCAAGATAACCCAGCAGTGTCAGCCGAGAATCAAGCAACAGAAGAAAAAGAAGAAGAGACAATAGAGATTAATCAAGAGGGGAATAGTAGGGATAAAGAAATGGCATCGTCACCACCAATTGGATCTGAATCCAACGAACCATCAACTTATGGTCCAGTTCGTAGGAGAATAGGAAACAAGAGTGGTCCACTCAGCTTGTGGCGACCAGCCGAGATGGCATCTGATGATTTTGCTGACATCATGCGAGAGGTGGTGCCAAGACTGATCAACGATGCAGTGTCCGGAGCCATGGATGACTCTCAATCGTCCAGCAGCACCGGGGTAAAGAGATCAGCATCACCAACCGCACAACTGTCCGAGTCAGAACCCGCCACTAGTCGCCAAAGGATTGAAGGAACCACAGAGGTGTTATCAGTGCAAGTTGTTTCTGAACTGTGGGACGAGTGGGCTGAGTCGGAAAATCCAATAGAACAGCTGATAGCCAATTACCTCCAAAAGAAAACCACCAACGAGTTACACCATAGTCACAATGACCCTGTGTTACAAGAGATGATTGAAGACTCAAAAATGGTAGAGTGGGGTACCTTGATAGACAAAAACGCAGTCAAGGTTCACTATGGGTCGAAAGCTCGTAAGATAAAAGAACAACACCAAGACAGATTCATCGGAAGTAAAATGGTCATCACTAGAAAGCCTCTAGAAGAAGGAACCCACTATGATCCTGAAGACCCCCAAACGTTCAGGGTTAAGAGTCGATGGTGTTTGCAGGGGTATCTCGATCCGGATCTAAGTGAGAAAGCAGCTAGTGGATTGTTGCAATCACCCACACTTAGCCAATTGGGAAGAAACACCCTAATGCAACTTATTGCCTCACATCAATGGGACTTAGAGTTGGGAGATATCAAGGGAGCCTTTCTTGAAGCTGGACCATTACCCGAAAAGTATCGTCCGTTGTTTGCAAGACTTCCAGCCGGAGGGATACCAGGCGTACCAGCTGATGCAGTAATCGAGGTCTTAGGAAACGTGTACGGCCAAAATGACGCACCAGTAGCCTGGTACAGAACCTTTGACACTGAGGCTCAGAAAATTGGATGGATTAGATCAAAACTAGATCCATGCCTTTATTTCCTGAGAGAAGAGCATCAGGGTGAAAGCAAACTAGTGGGAGTCATGGGGGTACATGTAGATGACACAGCTATAGGAGGAATGGGTAAAAAGTACCAGCAAGCAGTCACTCAGCTAAAAGCAAGATTCCCATATCGTAAATGGAGAACCAATGAAGGAGAATTTTGTGGAGCATCATATGTTCAGAATCGTAACACTAAAGAGATCACAATGAATCAACAAACCTTTACTGAGAAACTGAAGCCAGCATCAGTGTCGCGAGGGGCCCAAAGTCAACAACCGTTGACAGAGCAACAGGTGAGAGTTCTCAGGGCTATCAATGGAAGTTTGAACTGGTTAGCAAGTCAGTCGAGACCTGACCTTTCAACACAAACAAGCTTTAGCCAGCAAGCATTCCCTAATCCCACAGTTAGACATTTGCGTGATGCTAACAATGCCATTAGGAGAGCAAAGCAGCATAAGAGTTTAGGTCTTAGCTTCAAACCAATCCCACCTGAGAACCTTACGATATGTTGTCACTCGGATGCAGCCTTCGCCAATCTAGGAGCACATACACAAGCGGGATACGTGTTAGCCTTTGTTGACAAACAATTACAGCATGGAGAAGAATCCCACTGGTGTCCAGTTGCATGGCGTAGCTATAAGTTACCACGGGCTGTCAGCTCAACGCTAGCAGCAGAGTCGCAAGCTATGTCCACAGCCAGTGGAACCGCAGAATGGTTGACAGTGATGCTTAATGAAGCTTTAGATGGACCATGTTCAGCTAGAGAGGCACGAGAACATCTTTGTAAACGGGCACCCATCCTAGCGACCGACTGCAAGTCACTGTACGATCACCTAGTGTCGCCTTCATCACCAACAAGCATAGAGGATAGGAGAACAAGCATAGACGTAATCATAATTCGTGAAAGCTTGAAACTAACCAAAGGTAGCATTAGGTGGATACCAACTGATAGGATGATAGCTGACGGTCTTACTAAAGATCAGAACGATCCTGTTGACCTTCTGAGGTCCTGTGTTAGGAACGCGTGTTACCAAATATCCCCAGAGGAGACAGTGCTGGCTCGTCAGGCCGAAGAACGTGCCGCTCGGTTACAAAAGAAAACTGAGCAAACTGCATGACGTGAAGATTTCTCTGAGAGAAGTTTAGAATTCACCAAGAGTTTGACGTCAAGAAAAATTTGAGTCAAGAGTAGTTAGAAAGTTTTTGTCTAAGCCATAATCAAGAGAGGTAAGACACTCATAAACATAGTGCAGGGATAATAGTGTTCATTGATGCAACAGTATTTGTCACTGTGCAGAGTGTGTAGGGAACTTGACGATGAAGCTTAGTCTGATAACATAGCCGTGAACGAAGGTTCAAATTACCATAGTGCAACTTTGCCCCGATTTGTGCTAGAGAGTAGAAATCATGTCTAGCTGGTCAGCCTCCGATACTCGTGAGCTACGTCGTTTGTTGGATCTGGCTCGTGGTCAGGGAATCGTTGGTTCCATCGTTAGTGAAGAGGAAGCTTCGGATGCCTGGAGCTTACTTGGCGAGTTAGAGAACCACACGACGATCGGAGCTATGACGGATGCATCCCGTCGTCTACGAGATGAGACTGAACTGGAGATGCAGCAAGCACCCATCATTCGAGCGAAAGCAAAGGCCAAGAGCATGGCAGCACCAGCCATGATTCAGCCGCCGATCACCACGGAGGGCTACACCGTGATGCCACCAGCTGAAGAGCTGAATGAGCATGAGATTGAGGCCTACTTACCACCCGGCATGCCGAGCTTTGAGCAGTGGAGCCGTACGGTGATCAAGTTTGGCAAGTACAAGAATAAAAATGCCAGCTACCAGGAAGTTCTGGATGCAGACCCAGGATATGCTCGCTGGATCATCACCCATGATTCTGAGGACAACAACAACCCTCTGTTTCGTGACTTGGCTGCTTTCTTCAAGGTGGCAGTGCATCAGCAGACACACAGCGGCAGCTATTTCCCAGGAAGTAGCATTCCACGAGAGTTCAAATGAGGAAGCTATCGCTAGTTTGTACAGCTATAATGACCAAGATGTTTGGCAATTTCTGAGATGGCGTTGAGTGGAACTCAACTTTTGCCATGTTCAACATCGCAGAATCTTTCATTTACATAGAGAATATAAGCGGTGTTAATGCCACAGTGCCATTCACCTTTCAGGTCATTCGAATCTCTCAGGCACTTTCGGTCCGAGGTGGGCAGTGAAAAGGCCGACTGCTTTGCATCAGGAGATGCACCATTGGGGTTTTTAGATATGTATATGGCATATTTAGCTACATTTGGTTGTTCTTAATTATGAAATATGGCAAATGTATAGGTAAATATACCATACATGGATCCTATGGGTACTTCAAGCCGGTCATGAACACAACGTCTGCCGCCCCGGACCGTCATACCACGAACTTGCGGAGACGTCGCGGTGCCATGGCCAACCTCAGGGGGGTCACCCAAAATAAGGCAAAAATTTCAGGAGCTGGGCTCCTACTACCATCGGAACCCACAACCTTCATTTTTTGGGGTTATAACCCATATTTTGGGGGTGTAAAACCTTCATTTTTCATGGTTTTGGGGTCCAAGGGTAGTTATTAATGGAGCGGCCGAAAATACATGGGTAAATGGGGGTTATTTCACTTCCGTAAGTGGAGTTATTTCACCTCGCAGAAGGGGAACGTTTTTCAAGTTGCAAGCCTTCCTTTTTGTTGGTACGGTAAATCACTGTCAGATCGCAAGCTGGTCAAATCTGAAAATAAGATAGAATAAGGCCATTTTGCCTAACATCATCACTAATACTAGCATATCTAATCATCACTTTTCAGGTCTGTCCCTTTTCCCAAGATCATCACCATTCAGGGGGTGCCACTTTTTTTACCTCGCTGGGCTCGAAGGGTGATATTCATTTTACAGAACCACTGGTCGGGTAACTGGCTTAGATTGGCGACTGTTGGATGTTTGGAAGTACATAGTCACAAAAATATTCTCCCCAAATGGTGGTGAAAAAATGGTGATGAACCCATTCTCTCATTCCCTACCTTTTTGAGCCAGGGAGAGTGAGTTTTAACGCTTTCGAGAGCTCAGCACCGCGAATGTTTTTTTTGTTCAAGTTCTATAAATGGGGGAAGAAATACTATCCACTTGCATGGCAAATTATTCCATAAACCGTTTTTTGTATAGCAAATTAATTATTCATAAGCCATGAACTGTAAAAAAACCGTCTTTAACCAACTATATATAGTCTCAATGGTAAGTAAGGACACTTGAGGGTTGTGTTTTTCAAATTGCTCATATCTCATACTCTTCATGAGCAAGAAATCCTGCACAGTATCTCCCTGAAGTTTCCTTTTTTTCAGGATTTTCTAGACATCCCAAAGTGGTGCAACTGCTGGATTGTTAAAACATATCCTGAACCATCAAGGCTTCTTTTGAAAAAAACACATAAACCATGAACAACATCCCAAGAGTTTGTATGCATCCCGCAAATCCCCAACCGTTTTATAGAAATAAACCATCAACAACTACTGCTGATGGTTCAGAGATCTAGCTAACCAGTTGAGGTTGGTAGTTTATCCCATTATTCACAGGGTTTCACATACATCCCAGGTGGTTGGCCGGATTTTGTTCCATCAATACCTATCACACAAAAGGTGAAATCTGCCCCCAAGGCACTTGAGGGACGTGGTTCGACGAACGGCTCAAAGGTGTAAAGCTCATGGACTGGGAACGGGCCTGGATGTGGAACCAACCAAGGGGGTGCCACCAAAGGTCACCAACAAACAACAGATTAACAATATAATGATGAATAGATATGAATAAAACATATATCCCATAGGATCCATGTATGGTATATTTAGCTACATTTGGTTGATTTGTAAGGTAAATGTGGGTAAATATACCATACATGGATCCTATGGGTATATATACGTATAAATATATATATATACACAGTATTCATTTACTATATTGATGAATAGGCTAGTGTTCTATCTATTGTTAAGTTATCTTCAATGATTATCATTTCAATGGGCTCAATTTGCCAACAAAAACCTCCAGAACCATTTGAGCCACACAAAAAAAGGGCCTTACACCCCACTATAATTACTGTTTGGTTTAATAGGGATCCTTATGTCATGGTTTACAGGAAATAATCCCGATTTATATAACTGGGTAGGATGCCATCCCCTATATACCCTAAACCACTTGCTCTGGTGATTTGGATGGCTGATTGAAGATTGTGCCTAGGAAAAGTAACTAATCATTTGAGCCACGAAAAAAACAACTCTTACTTCCATTATACTGGTTGTTCAAATAGCTGTGTAGTATAATCTCCTATAAACCCTAAACAACTAGTCTTTATTTCATTGCTCATCTTCAGCTCATCACAACGCAGCTCATCCGTCCACCCCAACCGAACTAAGGGACTGCATTGCCAGTCACACGCAATGTCCGTGAACGTAGCATGGGGCTATTACACCTGAAATAGGGACCACTGAAAGGAAGCTGAATCAAAACTTGTTCACTGGGGTTGTTGTTTTATATTATTGTAGTGAACTGTTTATCTCCAACTATGGCCGTATTCATCCATATCTAACTACAAATTACCATATCTAACCTACCCAGTGATTTTGAGGATTCTGGTGTTCTATAGCTCCTCATTTCATAGGAATATACATCATCCCTAGCTTTTTGACTCCCCCAATATCACAGGGTAACAGGCTGTAACTTATTAACCTGACCATTTTTCAAAACCAGTGATATGAACCATCTGTCATCCTGCTTGATGATAGGGATACCTATTATGGC
The DNA here is from genome assembly GCA_000507305.1 of Breviolum minutum Mf 1.05b.01. NCBI lineage: Eukaryota > Dinophyceae > Suessiales > Symbiodiniaceae > Breviolum > Breviolum minutum. The sequence goes on along the minus strand of DF240960.1, from coordinate 94,651 downwards.
TCCATGGCTCATACTAATCCCCATACAGTTGGCTGGTATTGTCCATCTCTCCAAACTGAATTTCTCACCTCACCTCATTCGGCAAAAGGTAACTGCGTGGTCATGAAGCAAAGGAATTTCAAATACACTCCCTTAAAAAACTAACAACTGGGATGTAAAAATCCCCTATCAATTAGTGGGAGATAAACTAGCAACCTCAACTGGTTTTCTCGCAGGATTTCTGAACCACCAATAGTAGCAGTAGCACCTCAAAATGGATGGTATATGTACCTACATTGACCATAAAAATAAACTATTCACGTAGCTAAATATACCGTTCGTCCCATGGATCCGTCATGTACCCTCCCTGAAACTAACAGCAAAGTTTGCACCTGAAAATGGATCTGGTTGGTGGTTTCAACCAACCCATCTGAAAAATATGCACGTCAAATTGGAAATCTTGCTTAAATATGGGCGACTTAGGGATTTTTTGGAAGACTTTCATCCTTTTCCTTTTTGGGGTGTCTGGCCTATGTTCAGTTGGCAAACTTGCTGTTATATAGCTCCGTTCCCTTCGCAGTGTGAGCCACCTTAAAAAAAAAACTCCGGCCTTACGTTCCACTATAATGACGTATGAAATCATCCCCTAATATACAGCAGGGTAAAAGTAGATGGCACAGTTACCATGTATTGGTTTATGTAAGCCCTGTATTAGCCTACCTTTTGGGGACTGTGCCATGTACTTTGACCATGGGGTAACAAGATAGTATATAATCCCCTGTACAACCTCAACGTCTAAAGGTCCAACTCAGAGATATGGGGTTCATTTATAAGTTCTCAAATAAACCTCCCAGTATGCCAGTGTCAAGTGGAGGGTTATATATGGTTATATGGGATCAGTCACCATCTAGTCAAACCAGAATTTTGTACAAAAGATTGAATTACCAACCTGTTTTAAGCTACTACAGTAGCAAATGGTGTTGGAAAAAATACGGTCGTCAAATTGAATGCATTTTCCAAGGATCGGGATTGAGGATAGACATCTGAACGAACACGTCAACACATAGTTACTGGAAATGTGAACTACGTTGGTCCCTTATCTTTTTCCCAAAAAGGATTCAACTCAAGGTATAGTTATAAATGGAGTTATACCCCCTATAAGTCGAGTTATAACCTTACTTATAACAGTTTATAACTAGTAGGGGGCCCACCTTGAAGTATCAACTCACCCAAACTCCACACTCACATTTTTTTTAGACGTCAAGACGCGGGGATGCTCCTGGAGAAACCTCGGGGTTGTTGTTGTTGTTGGAAGTTTTGGCAAATGACCGACCTTCCTCCCCTTGTAATACTGGTTGGTTGGGATGGCTTTTCGTTTGGTTGCTTCCTGAAAAGTGTGAATGGTTACGAAAAAAAAAAAAAAACATTTTAAAAAAACGGGGTGATATGAATTAAGCAACTCCCAAATACGCATTAATGTATGGTCTAGTTACCTTCATTTGGGTTGTTTTGCGAGGGTAAATGTATAGTATAAACTACAGTTGGTGGTTTCAACCCCTTTGAAAAATATGAGTCAAAATGGGAATCTTCCCCAATTTTCGGGGTGAAAAATAAAACATATTTGAACCCACCACCTAGTAAATATAGCCATGTAATTGAGCATCTGGGACTTGTCAATCTCCCCAAACCGCACGGTGAAGGTGGAAGCTGAACAAATTTTCTGCAAGGAAAGATGGATGTATGTCCCAGAGAATTAACGAATCTTGCATGAAAAGGAACCACCTGGAACGCCAAGTGTCCTATTTTTTTAGGCAACTTTACCCCTAGAACCAGCAACTATTGCCTTAAAAATAGGGCACTTGGCTTTCCTGGCATGTTAGAAAGGAAATTATTCATCTTCCAACCAGCAATTTCTAAGGTTTTTTTTCTTAGTTTTCAGGGGAGGTTATAAGTTATAAATAGTTTTCATTACCCTTTGGACTGATTTCACCTCTAAATATATCGAAGATACTGTGGGTATATATTCCTTTTGAACAGTTGCAGTGACAGATTAGAGAACCCACGATCAACTCAAGAAGGCTTTCCAACCCATCTTCTCAGGGATGTTGATATCTGGGGGATGCCAAAAACAACAACAGGGTGGACAAAGTTGGGATGTAATCCTCTTTAACAACCAACGATTACTATAAAGCACTGTACCGTAAGTATTATATTACCCATATACTGCCCCACCCAAAAGACACATTTAATGACAACTGTCAACAAAAATATGCACATCATTTTCCCCATTTGCTATACCTTGACTTCAACAAAAACGTGGAAAGTTGCTGAATCTCCCCGTTTTGCACCGCCTTTTTTGGCCTCCCGACGCCGAAGGGCAATGTCCGCGCCGTCTGCACCGCCGACGGTGGTGCCGTCGGCGGCTCGGAGCGCGGCTGCTCGGTGATGGGCGCCACGCTGCGGCGGCTGCCGTCCACTTCGCTAACAACGCCCACGGGGAGAGCCTGGTTTTGGGGGGAAGAATGTTGACAAAAGGAGATGGAACAAAAATAGATTTGCTAATGAATTGTGGTGGAAGTGTTTGGGCACTCACAAGTGGAAGGCTTTGCCATTTATATAAAACTTTGAACTTGTCGGATTTTACACGTATTTGTTTGTAGAGGGGGTGTATTTCTAGGAATATTAGTTGGTGTTCAGCCCATTAGAAAAATATTAGTCACATTGGATCACTTCCCCAAATAGGGGTGAACATAAAAAAAATGCTGGAAATAAATCATCAACCAGAATATGTATGACTCTCATCTTCCATGGCACTGCACGTGGCTTTGGGGACAACAGTTTTGTGCAGTTTGTATGTTACCTTAGACGAAGAAGGTCCTTCTTGAAGCCCAGGGTTTCAAAGAAGAAACTGGACAGGACTGGTTCATGTTTCCATCAATCATCTACGGATGAAATACAAACCATTATGAATAAACAAAGAGAAACCCTCCTGAAAACTATAACAATTCGCTGAAAGTAGGCCAAAATGGTTCCCAGAAGGAAACAAATCTTACACCCTGGAAGTTTAACATAGCCCCTGAAAATGGATGGTTGGAAGATGAGTCTCCTTTTGGGATTCCCTATTTTCAGGGGCTATGTTAAACTTCGGGGGGGGATTCTAACCGTTTGAAAAACCACTCATTTTTTCAGGTGTGCAAACTTTGCGTCGTTAGTTTCGGTCGGGAACGGTGGGTGCACCACCATTTCTACCAAAGAATATCAAGGCTCAAAGGTCGGGGAAGGGATCTACGATGAGCTGAGAGCCCCGGAGCCGATCGTTCTTCCAAATGGAATGAATTTTTAAATGGACCCTATAATATAAATGGCCTTGGGTAAGTGAGATTTTTGTTGCCCTCCCCCTGTAAGTGTGTAAGTGGAGTTATAATCTTACTTGGATGTCGCAGGAAGTTAGTAAATGGTTAGTAAGTGGGTTATAACCACAATATATCCATTTATAGTATAGGGAGGTCATAACCCACTTAGCCACTTACTAACCATTTACTAACTTCCTGGCACATCCAAGTACTCATAACTGCTAGGGGCCTGCTTTGCAACAGAAAATGGGTTTCACTTGTTTTTTCCAAGAAATCTCCAACAGGACCCAGTGAACGGACCCCTAAACCTGAGTATCTCATATCTCTAGTAACTTGCTTAGGGGTCCGTTGGTAAGGTCCAATTCAATTTTTGATGGATTTTTACTTCACCCCGTATTCAAACTCGCCTCAGGTGAAGCAACCGCAGTTTCAGAGTCCACCTGCTTTGCAAGAGCCAGGTAAAGCTCGAACCGTGAAGGGCCCGGGTGAAGATCCAATAAGAAGCAAATAGAATGAGGGGGGATATATGGTATAAGTATGTATATGTATATATTCATATATGTGATGATATGATATGATATGATATGATGTGATATGATATGATACGATATGATATGAAATGATCAAATGAAATGTTTAAATCCCTTGAAAAAGGGTAGTATATATTCCCCCCTAAATAAATAAACAACTAAAGGTTATTTTTTCCACTACTCAATTCAAACAGTGAGAATGATGGACTTTTTATGTGATGCTGTTACTGTAGCAGGTGATGATCAAAGCCGTAAAAAAAAATGTAAAGTTCATCCTGCTGGCCAAGGAAATCTTACATTTCGGAACACTGAAGGCTGGAACTCCAAAATAGTTGGTTCGTAAAAAAGGTAAGCATGTGATCAAAACCTTTGTGACATTCCATTAAACTCCTTAGTTAATGGGGATAGCTTATCATGGCTTGTCATGATAAATTATCAAATCATCCCGATATAACATGGGTAGTATTTCATCCCCAAATATAACCCAACCAACCGGAGGCCCCGGGTAGTATTTCATCCCCAAATATAATCCAACCAACCGGAGGCCCCTTCATCACAAAGCTCAAGTTTCTTTCCTTTTTCAGGGTTTGGAGTTATTTTGGATGCCCTTTCATCTCATCATTTTGGTATACATCCCAAGGTGGGCCCAAAGTCACCAGTTTTCTAAGTAGGGGGTGGCCCGAAATACCTATACTGCCTATGCTTATTTCGGGGTGGGTCAAAAAACCTCGGATGTGTTTCGCAATTTGAGTGAGCATGGGAACCAAGAAAAATGGATTCCCTGGGGTTGTAAAAGAAACAAGCAAATCAACAAAATTTACTTGGTGGTTTCAACCCTTTGAAATATATTAGTCAGTCAGTAAAACTGGACCCTTTTTGCCAGGTAGGGATGAACTTAAACAAATTACAAACAGCACCCTTAAGTATACAGTATACAATTCCAATATAGGCTATACACAAGGTGGGCCCCTACGCTCGTTATAATCATAGGGGTCCAAATCACTCCACTTATTTCAGGCTGAAATAACTTTCCCGCCAATGATTTTCGGCCATGAACATCCGGGGTTTATAAGTTATAACTCCATTTGGGTCTTTCCAAAAATAGAGGAAAACCCCCAAAATGGATGGTGAAAAAGAATGGAAAACTCTATGAGCAAATGGATGATTTGGGCGGAAAACCCACTATTTTCGGAAACACCCATATATCATTGGAAAATCAAGGAAACCCTCCAAAAAATAAGGTTGATATTTTTGTTCCCACCCCCTACGTAATAGAACAACCCAGCCGGGAGTTGATCTTTAAAAGACTCGGGGCTCACCTTCTAAGAACAGATACACTTTCCCCGTGAACGCCTCGCGGCCATCGCGGCCATAAGCGGAGCGGCGGCGTTTCATCTCGTCCCGGAGGCCTTAGGGTGTCATAGCAATTTTATGCAGTACATACGGTTGATGGACAAAATCCTCACCACCAAGGATAATGGTTATCCTATTATTTATAGGGTTTTAACCATCCCAGGTGGTGCAGGATTTTGTCCATCAACAGTATGGTCTTGTCCAGTCATAATAGTTGTTGGTTATAACACATGCAAATAAAGCACTATAGAACAATTATGTATGAATATATGTGTATATATATTCAATGTTTTTGACGCCTTACAGAAATCGATCTACCTGGTTACCCATATAATTAAAGGCTATAGGTGAGCTCTACGATGATGATGTTTCGGGTGGACGTTAAGCGCGGTGTGGCGCATGTGCTTGGGAAGCTGCCAGCACTCAATCAATGGTTTTACCTGCTCTGGGCGGCTAAATTTCTAATGTCACCTGACTCGTGATACCATTCAGATTCGGCAGGATGAATCGATAATCAATGTCTCAACAATTCTCACCGACCATCCGCCTTCCAAGATAACATCCTGACCAAAATGGTTCAGCCATCTTTCCAAAAAAATCAACAAAAAACACCATGTCATCGATGTCATCGCTGTTCTTTTATTTGTTTCCCCGGAGGCCTTCGAACTTGGAATGAAGTGTTGGTGTTGCCCCACCCTGCGCCATGCGAAAAAAGCTGGCTGACGATGGCCATAGAGGAAAATGGTATTGTTTCCTCATAAAACGCACTACACACATATATGTATATATGTATATTATATATACTGTGCGTAGGTATATATAATTTATATATATATATATATACGACTCATTTGCACTCAACTAAAAGAAACTGATGGTTTACTACCATGGTAGTTATAACTAGAAGAAAACCATCGCTCATGGATTTATTTTTGGGAGATTCTGGTCATTCAAAACGACATGTCTTGCTAGGTCCAGGCGCTATTCCAATGCTAGCCGTTCTTGGATCATCCCCGATTCTTAATAATCAGGGTTTCCGAACTGATATATGAATGGATATGATATTGGAGTTACTTGGAGGAATGGTTCAAAACCTATCTTCTAAGTGAGGTTAACAATCAGTGCCTAGACACCATATAGACATAGATCCAAGAAAATAGGAGGAACTAGGAGGAAGGAATAGGATAAATATTCAACCCCCAGTTGGTGGTTTCAACCCCTTTGCAAAATATTAGTCAAATTGGATCATTTCCCCAGGCAGGGATGAAAGTAAAACATGTTTAAAACCACCAACCAGTCAACCCTGTATTCCGCAACCTTTGCATAAAAAATGCACCATCAAATCCATGAAGCTCCACCCGAGAATCATGAAAAATCACCAAAGGCACCTTAAGTACCTTATGTTCGGCTCTTTACAAGGGGGTGTTTCGATTGCCTGAAAGCCCTAAGAATCCAACATAATCTTCCGCAAAATTCCGACGTAGGATTTGATGAGTCGTCGTCGAAACATCCCGAGGGACCCCAGGTCAATCCGGATTTTTTTTCTGGGGGGAAAATCCCTTCAACCGTGCCGGGCACATATATGGATCCTTAAAGGGATATATATACATGACGGCCATATCTCCATATCATCCATATCTGCGCAAATCGAGTCCAACCATCCCAGCCTTGCCAGGTGGTGCCACAGCAGAATCACCTCTCACCTACAGAAGGTGGAGTAATTGGTTGGTAGTTTTTTTCATCGTCGACACCATTTTTTTACGGCCGTGTCTACCGAAAAAACACAAACATCTCTTTTCGGTGGTTGGGTGGGAATGTTTGGGAGTTCTGGTTGCCATCAACAGGATCATACCACCACCCGAAAAAGTATACTATATATTATATACTATGAAAACGTGATTAAAAGTACAGGCGTAATACAAGGTGGGGCCCTAACCCGTCATACATGGGAGTTCTGGGGCCCCTTTTTTTTATGGAGAAAACCCTTGTAGGATCCACGGGACAAAAGGGTGTAGTAAAAAACCTACCTACCATAGGATCCATGTTAGCTACATGAACGCATGATTTTTATGGTATATTAGTAGGTACATATACCATATATAATGGATCCCATCGCTACTAATTGATCCCATCAAAATCAACCATTCACGGATCTGTATCTGTCTTATGGATCCATCATGGGAGATTATCCTGTAATGAAGGTCGGCTGGTGTTCGTTGCGAAAATGAAATTCCCCCCCAAAAAAAAATCTGAGATTCATATATATATATATATACCACCACCTTCCAAGGGGTGCCAATTAAACCCTAAAGGATGGTAAATTGGCACCCTTTAGGAACCATTTGGCACCCGTTGGAAGGTCCATAATATATATATATATATATAATACTTTTGGATCTAAGATCTACAAGTATTTGATGTTAATATATGTATACGTAGAGTATATAGTTGTTTGCTTTTTTGCTGGGATTATGTTGTGCTTGTTCGGGAAGCGGGGTAGTTCCATCGAATTCAACATCGCAACAAAACAACCGATGTTTGGAACACCCAGATTTCTCCAACCAAATATCTGTTTTATCTTTTTTTTGGGGGGGGAGGGGGCAGATTCCCGATGGGAATCTGAAACAAAACCTCAAACCTTGATCGATTTTTTGATGTCCAACCGGTCGCAACATACCTCAGGAGACATCTGAAGACCAGAATTTATCAGGTTTGAAGCGTTAGTTACAAGGTGGGCCCAAAGTCACCAGTGAAATAAGTAGGGGACCAAACAACTCCACTTTATCCGGGGCTTCTAACCCCTGTTTTCCATTTATGAGGCAATTTCCTCATTTCCTCCATTTACAACGATCGGCTCCGGGCCCCACATTGCATTACGGATCCCAGGTGGTACCTCCATCCTTGAAGATGTCAAGGATCGTCTCCTTAGCTTGTTGTGGTGGAGTCAAACGTGGTGGTTTCAGCCATGCACGTGAAAATTTGCACCTGCTATTCAAAATCAACCCCCAACATCTAACGTCTTTTAGAACCCAAAAAGAAAGCTTTGGAAAATACATGCTCCTTTACAATTCAAATTTCCTGTTCAAATTTCATCTTCATGACTGGAGTCCAGGGAAAAAGGGATGGTTCATAGCCGCACTTTTCTTACGGTCCCAGTCCCATGTTCTTTTGGGCGTGCGTTTAAGCTGCGCTGCTGCTGTTTTGTCCAACTCAGTTATTTCCGGGCCAATGCTTCCAGGTGGTCCCCCTAGCATTTTGAAGTAAATGAGCCACCAAAAAAAAAAACTCCTACTTTCCATGAAATCCTGGTTGATTAATGACGGGATCGGGACATAATGGTATGTTATAATTCCCATATATCGTGGGTAGGATGTCATCCCCTATATACAGCAATTAATCCAGTTGTTTTTTTTCATTGCTCAAATGTCAAATCCTCCACTTGCGCAGGTGAAATATAACCCCCAGTTGTCCCTATCGGCCCTTAGGCCATTGAAAAACAGGGGGCCGTTGATCCTTGCTTCAATTCGAGGGGGTTCTACCACTCAAAGCCTCTTTTAGAAAGCACCCGTGGAAATCGGTACAAACCGTTGGAAGCCTGGATTTTTTCAGATCCTTTAAAGTGCCAAGGTTGGAAGGCTGAGATCCTTGAGATCCTTGAAAGGATCCTGAGAAACATCTGACCAGTCTGACATGTGTCTGCCAATGTCCCAAAAGAGCACAGTAACAAGGCAACAAGAAACAATCAACAAACAACAACACAACAAAAAAACAATCAAAAAACAAACAAGCAACAAACAACAACACACCACACTACGATCAACAACACAACAATCAACAATCAACAACACTGCAAATCACAAGTCCTACGAACGAACAGTAAACAATTTCCCTACTGTTCGGTAAAGGATACCACGAAGAAAACAGTCAAATCACAATCAAGAAAACATAAACGCCTTACAAGAAGAAACAAAAATAGGGATGAAAATAAACATATTTGAAACCACCACCCAGTTTCCCATTTCATTATAAAACAACCAAGGTGCCCCGGATCTTTAGGATCCATAATTTCGCCGGGCCTGTCGAATCGGTGAGATTTTGGTGAGCGAGGTTTTCAAGGGGGAAGAATGGAAGCTCCATTGGGATGGGAACATTTACCTATGGTAAATGTAGGTGAATTTCAATATCCCTAAGAACCCAAACCCTTCCCTAGAGTAGGATTGATGGTCTTAATCCCATCCCCAGAATAGGATTATAGGGTGAATCCTGTTCTATTAGGACATATCTAAGTCCAAATACAAGAGTATACAAGGTGGGCCCAAAGTCACCAGTTATCAGTACGGTGAAATAACTCCACTTATAGGGGTGAAATCACCCTCTGCAGTTACCCATTATAAAACCATATTTAATTTATAGGTGAAATAACTCAAATCTACAACGATCGGCTCCGGGGCCCGTCGTGCCACGTGGGCAGTTCGTAGGGGCCCGGTTTAGCTTACCACCGAGCCAGCATCCCTGCAGCGACACCCGATTTTGTGGCCCAACCATCTCGAACACGTTACGCGGGTCACGTCGTCACGTTTGCTACCCCAAGAGGCTGAGGGCCTTTTTTTTACAAAAGGCACCATCTACACCAGGATCGTCAAAGTAAATGGAGACACACTTTCAACATGTAGCTTTAACAAAAAGGGGCTATATAAGAAAACTAGGTGGGAATTTGAAGCTGTTTGAAACACATGAACAGCTAGATAACATAACTTCGAATCTTTCCCGCCACTTTCAGGGTTTTTGAACATCAATACATGTTTTTTTTCAAACCAACCCTTCTTAAGGCAGATCAAGCTCCTTTCAAGCCTCCAGGAGGCTAAGATGTTCAACCCCAGAAGTCGATGCTGTAGACAATGGATTTGCTTACCCCTAGCTTGGATTTAGTAAACATCTTCTGCCAAATGGTGGTTTGATTGTTTCATGTACCATGCTACAAAGAGAAAAAAACATCACCACTTAATAGTTGCTGAAAATTACCCACTTATTTTTCTTTTATACATTTCAAGGGGACCCATGCTTTGACCAAGGGATGGCAGGAAATAGATCCTGGCAATTTGAGTAGATACGATTTATAGATGATATGAAAACAGATTATGGTACATCTATCTACCACTATCAGAATCACTGTTCTTCTCTAGGGTCTTCTCAATAAATCTTCTGTCGAATCTCCTTACAGTTGAGCTCTTTACGTCGCCTCATAGGGGGCATTTTACCCCGCCATTTCACCATTCGGATCGGTATGGAACTCGTTGCTACGGCACGATCCCATGCCAAGCTATAGGTCTGGAGTTGACCAACGAACTGAGCTTGCAAACGTCAAAGACTTAGTCGTGCTTCTTTGACACCATCATCTTATACTAAATGGTTATGTTATTTTTCTTTAAGGGGTACGATATCAAGTTTGATGTTTTGAAATTCCCAGAGTCATTGGAAAAACAAGAAACTTGAAGTTGTTTTGGCTTTGCTGATTCTCTCCTCTGAATTGGTCGTGACCATTTCTTCGGAACGCATCCCCTATAGATTGGTAGGTATAGTAACACCCAATCAACTCCGGAATTGGACTCCTCCGGTTCCGAGCTGAGAAAAGGTCGGGAGTAGGTGAAACCATTTGGGAACTTCTAACCGAAACACATCGTTTTCCGCGAAAATCGCGGAGATCAGGCGATTGGGCCCAAGCTTCCTGCACGAGTCTGATGAGTCTGATGAGAGTGTTTTTTTGCTGTTGTTGCCCTACAAGAAGTCAGGATTGACGATGATTCGATAACTCCTTCTCTTTTAACATATGGATTAAAAAAACATGATTCGCAAGATTCGTTTGTTAAACCTGCCCTAAGAATCCTTGGGATGTCATGGGGTGTCAAAAACACCTTTTTTGAGGCCCCAGGGGTGTCACTAGGAGGGTCTGGTGTTTCCATAGGAGGGGTCAAGATCCTTAGGGTGAATTGATATAATTCACTCAAAAAACAGCGAGTCATGAGAGTTTTTTGTCAACAAAAACGAAGGTGCTGGAGGTAAATTGTTAGCATGATCTTGTTCCTCTTAAGTCGACTGTTTGTTTAGGTTTCTGACCTTTGCTAGCTGTTGCGTTCATACCGTATGCCTGTTTGTCCAAACAAGCATAACTTTACTTGTATAAACAAAATTCGAAAATTCGGTCTGCCAGTCCACTGTCACATCATTTAACTAATTCGTCTATATAACATCTACCATTTACCATTGGGCACCCATCATGTGATTGCCCAACCCCCCGCAAAAAACCGGATAATTGTTCACTGACACTATAAAGATAAACAAACCCCAGATTCTCCATGTAGGTAATATTTCAACTTTCTTGTAGGGGGATATATACCCTCCGTTGATCTAACATAGCAATGAAAAATCCACCATTTGAAGATGTATTTCTTATTCAAGATGAGGAGTTTCCATTGCTATGTTTGTTTACCGGAGGGTAATCCATACATTCGGCGCATCTGGCAATCAAAATTTATCCCAAACTGCTACCCCGGAACCTCCCAACAACCCCAAGACAAGAAGGCATACCGTTGAAAAGCAGTGCTCAAAAGTTCAAGGTTCATTCACAGTAATGAAATGACTCTATTTGCATGTAAAAGTGCAATGGAAACTATAAGAAGCCATAGCATCCATGTATGGTATATCTATACCTACATATTTTCCACAAAAAAAAATAATTCACCATTCATGTACGTAACTATACCATGTATACATGGATTGTATAGGGGTAATAATTCCGCGTGTTTTCCATGGCTACGAGTAGTTGTTTGATCCATGTCAGCATGTTTTTCCTCACCTTCCGATACGTTCTCTGGCTGAGATGCTTGGGAGAGGTTGAACCATCAAATGTCTTGTTCTGTCGAAAAATGCTTGTGCTGTCAATATTCCATTACATCCATGTATGATACATTTAACTACATCATGAATGGTTGATTCTTATAGCAAATTTGTAGGTAAATATACATACCAGTCCCATGGATCCTATGGGTATTGAGGTAACCACAAAAAGCAACAAACACCTTCACCAACAAAAGCCTTCCCCTCTGCGCCCACGTCGAGTTTTCGGACTTTGGGATCAACTCTTTTTGTGTTAATGCATGGGCAAAACACAATGCTGTTGATGTACGGAAATCACCCCCGAAAATTAACATGACAAAAGCAACCGTTTGAAGATGTATTTCCTGATTAAACATGGTGACTTTCCAGCTAGCCATGTTAGTTTTAGGGAGGAGTATAAATACAAGTCTTGTAAAAGTTCCTAAGTGATATCATATGCAGCCAGCATTCCATGGTTACCTGATGCACCCCACAAACTGTTCAAGTAGGACTACAAGGTACCCTAAGGATCCTTGGGATGTCATGGGGGTGTCAAAAACACCTTTTTTGAGGCCCTTTTCGGGGTGTCACGAACGGAGGGTCTGGTGTTTCCATAGGAGGGGTCAACTCCCATGGGAGGCCCATCTCCTCATTGAGTGGACAAATGTTGAAGGCCTCGGCGGAATCCAGAAATGGTCAGATATAAGGGGTAAGGAGTATCGAAACAAACATTTTCTAAATAAGACAAATGATGTAAACATTCATGAAATATATAATGCGTGTGTAGGATTATGAATGTGTGTATGTACATATTTATATTAAGGTATATCTGTGATATGTACACTGTATATAGTGTTATATACAGAATGCTATAGTATCTTTTGGCGTTAAAACATCTATAGATCCAACCGCACACACTAGCCGGAATCCTTCCATTAAAAAAAATGTGGTCAACCAAAACAATCAACACAAGGTGGGCATGTACGAGCCGATCGTTATAAATGGAGGTTGTATAGGGCCCCTATAAATGGCCTCAAAAATAAATGGGTTTTTGTGGGGTTAAATCACCCGCTATAACTGGAGGTGATTTTGGGGCCCAAGTGTGTCTGGATCTCATTGAGGCTTTTCGGCTTTGGAGGTTTTGTGAGTCTTGCGAAATGGGAACGCCAGACGATGCAGCACCGGAAATGCCTAGCAACAAAAAAACTTGCTCCACTTCCGATTGAAAGGCCGGGCTCACATGATCTGAAGAGTAAAAAAGACTGATGAGTGGAATTTTTACAAATTGTGACACATATCATACAATGCAAGTCGTTCACTTCTTAAAAAGGAAATCCCCGGTCCGTCAATGTAAATTCCATGCTTAGCACTAGCACTAGCTGACTTCAAGGTCCAATAGCAATATCACCAACTTGGGGACCAAGTGGTCAAAGTTGTATTCCAACACTCGAAGAGGCCTCATCAACTTCCACATGATTTTCTCAAACCACATGACTTCCATGCTGTTTTTTTTCCAAACTTTTGGATAAGTCTTACCTTTCCTGGAATCAAATCTTTCCACAAAATTCCACTGCAGTGATTTTGGGATTTTGGGGTGACACCTTTTTGAGACAAACAGAAACCCTCGACATCGACCCTGATAGTCCAAGGGTCAAATCAATGCACAAAGAACAAGACCCACCTCGGCTGTGGCAAGAGGGTGTTCCGGTCATTCTGATCCAATACGCTCCCTGAAACTAACAGCAAACACCTCCCCCCCGAAAATAGGCCAAAACTGCCCCAAAAGGAAGTCGGATCGTATTCTAACCATTCATTTTCAGGTGCAAACGTTGCTGTTACTTTTAAGCCACGAAAAAAAAAAAAAACATAGGAACTTTCCATGCTGGGTTGTTCAATAGGGATCCTTTCAACCACCACATACTGTAACTGGGTAGTGGATTCCTATAAAATCGACTCCCATGGCGGGGTAAACTCACCCATGACATCGACCTAAGATCTCCCGAGCCGAGCGTGACTTTTTTTGATGGAGGTTTACGTGGAGCCCCAATAAATGTCCTTATAAATGCCTCCAAGAAATCTCCAACAGGACCCACGGGTCACGGACCCGTAAAATCCTAAACCTGAGTATCTAATAGGTGTAGCAACTTACTTAGGGGTCCGTTGGTAAGGTCTCCTTCAATTTTTGATGGAAATGGGTAAGTGAGGTTATTTCACCCCCTATAAATAAGTGGAATTATACCCTCCCTGAAACTAGCACATAGCCCCTGAAAATGGATGGTTCAAAAATAAGACTTACCTTTTTCGGGGCCTGCCATGTTTTCAGGTGCTTTCGCTGTTAACTTTCAGGAGAGTAAACAAATTATAATCCGCTCCCTATTCAAAAAGCTTTTCCCACTCCTTTAGGATGCTCCAAAGCGGCGAAACAAATGCAATCTTTTGAGAATTTTGGGTATCAAAATCCTGAAGCATGCAAGTATCCATGTTCATTCATGTTCCATTCTCGTCGGATCCATTTATGGTCATAGTATATATTCATATGTATACAATATGTATACATACATTTACCACGAAAAATCATCCATTCATGTAGGTAAATATATCAGTCCCCCCCATGGATCCGTCACGGGATTTGTTTAAACGTGGAATTTCCGACCGGTGCTCCTTTGACCCCGGTTTGACCCGACAAAATCTGGGCAGTGCACATCAGCTTGGGGAGCAACGCGCAAACGAAAGATTGTGCCTCTCAACATGGAAACGACGCTGCAGTGCTGAAGTCTTCCAAATATTTTGTGAGTAGGTGTTTGGACCCCCAAACACCTCCCTGAGGTTCGGCCTTTTGGGGGTCCAAACACCTTCTCAGAAGATATTTGGAGGATTTTGAAAGATTAGGGGAAGATTCACGAGAAGACTTTGAGTTTTTAGAAGCCCTGCGAAAGAAGAGGGCCTTCTTAGGAGGTATAATCCCACTAGTCCCATAGAACCTGAAGATCACTTAGCTCATTTTGAGGAAAATGCGAATCATCTGTAGTATGGAAGCTCCATCTTCTATAGTGCAGAGTCTCTAAATCACTGGGGTGCAAAGGTTTGAAGGTTTTTTCTAGTTGGTGGTTTCAACCCATCTGAAAAATATATTAGTCAACATGGAAATCTTCCCTCAATAGGGGTGAAAATAAAAAATATTTGAAACCACCACCTGGTTTTTGATTGTGTAAGTTTGTTGCAATGTAAACCCCCAATATTAGTTTTTCCTTCAAGGAGTTACGTTTCCGGGAATACGGAATAGCGGTTTTCATCACCATGGTGATCCTTTGTCCCCTAAGGATCGGGTTGTTCCCTGTCCAAATGGCCGAACTTTATGGCTTATAAATGGGTGGGCCCATCCTAACCACATTTCCAAGTACTGCATGGGATGATCCTCCAAGTACCTTTATTGTCAAGGTCATACTTGGAGGATCATCCTAATTCGTAAGTAATTAGTATCACCCCCCATTTGTAAGCCATTTATGCCCATTTGGAAGAGAATGTCTCAAATATCCTCAAGGGGACTTGCGATCACTATGATTATTACCCACCCTAAGAATCCTTCAAAAATGTCATGGGGTGTCAAAAACACCCTTTTTTGGAGGCCCTTTTCGGGGTGTCACGTTTGGAGGGTCTGGTGTTTCCATAGGAGGGGTCAAGTTCCTTAGGGCACTTACTAAATCGGATGATCCTCCCCACAACGATGGAGCTGCAGAAATGGGTTTGATTAATGCAAGGTGTGCCGTTATAAACGATCGTTATAAATGGGGTGACATGGGGCCCCTATAACTATATCTATAAATGGCCGAAAATAAATTGGTAACTGGGATTATAAACCCCTATAGGTGGAGTTATAACCTTACTGACTTATAACTAGTAGGGGCCCACCTTGTAGGGATGCTGATCACGGCGGCTTATCGGAATTTGTATACAGGTCCGGCAAATTACTTAATAATTCCTATATAACCTATCTTAAACATCTGGAACGGCTTATGAAATAACCCCAATATCACCGGGTAGTTCATAGGGATCCTTTTGATGGTTTTAAGTTTATATATATTATAACCCCTTAATGTAGCTGAGACGTATTTCATCCCCTATATCAACCGCAAATAACCAGAGTTGGTTTTGGTCACTGCCGTGCCTGGTGCATGTCCCAAAGGTCCTATCAGAGGAAACGGTTGAGCATGTTATGAAGGTGCCGGGAGGTTCCTCTCGTCTTATGTTTTTTTCATCAAATGTGTAAGGGTTAGTAGATAAATGGAGGTTTCCTAAAATGGTGGTACCCCAAAACCATGGTTTTTCCTACTAAAAATGATGATTTTGAGGTGTTTTGGGGTACCACCATTTGAGTAAACACACAAATAACTAACCCACCTAAGTAAATTCATGAGAGTTAATAAATGGATACCACTTATAAATGGATAGAAGTGGTATATTGTATATATTTGGTATAACCTGGTTACAAACCGCTTCACTAATATTCCTGGGATATCACGGTATTGTCAGCTAATCATTCAGCAGACCTTGCTTCTCTCCACTCCACTTGCCACCAAGCTGACTAAGGATATACAAAATGTATGCAATATTCTGATATATCCCTAAGAATCCAGACCCCTCCCGAAAATTCCTAGGATTGATGGCCGAAACATCCCATCCCCTGGTCATAGGATTATAGGGCAAATCCCTTTCTTTTTTTAGGACATATCTAGATCTTTAGGGTATTGTGATAACACATGATTGACTTTAACAAAACCACAATGGGAGTCAATTTGCAAAAAATCTCTGGACTAGGGGCGATGATGAGTATAACAGTATGACAATATAGGACTACTCGGGGAAGAATATCCCTCCTCCCAAATAAAAATTGCTGTTGGGGGGAGGACAGGGCACTGTTGCAAACATTTGCATAGCTAGTATATCATCACAGGGTTGGCAAATGTGAGTATGTACTATCAAACCTTCAGCGATGTAACTGGGCCTGTGGCCATAGCCGTTGTTTTCTGACCAATCTTGACAAAAACACCTTGAATCTACACCACCGAAAACCAACGGCTGGAAGCTTGAAAATACCCTCTTGGAAAAGAAGAAACATCTACCAACTATCAATTCTGTTGGCTTCAATATGTTCATTTTTCCAGGGTGTTAGTAGCTAGAATCTATACCCAAAGGATCCATGTATGGTATATTTACCTACATTTGGTTGATTTTTATGGTAAATGTAGGTAAATGTACCATACATGGATCCTCTGGGATATAAATTGTGGGCTCAACAAACTCCTTCACCTCCCATATATAGATTTCTCTTCTCCGGAGTCCTGTGCTACTCATGGGTTCCGTTGTGGCTAATAAGCCGCCATGTTGGTCTGTGATATTCAAGGCGTTATGCCGTACCGAGCCCATCCTGGCCGACCATTTTTTGTTGCCGAAAAATGCCATGCATCAATGGTGAGGATCAATGGTGATCGGATCATGGTGTGGATTATCCTACCTTAATAAGTGGGATATATATTATTAAACTAACATAGCCCATGAAAATAGGCCATCCCAAAAGGAAACTGGTCTTCAAACCATCCATTTTCAGGTGCTACGTTAGTTTCAGGGAGTGTACGGGTTCTAACCGATATATTGGGGGTATAATAACCCATTTAGTAACCATTTATTAACTTTTTGACTAAGATAGCTGGCTGGAATATCCCCATTTTCAATGGGAAATACACTGGCTGAAGTATACATCCCTGGGCTTCCACCACCATTAAACTAGTGGTTGGCCCAATTTCGATGATTAAAACCCTTAGGTAAGCAATGGTGGTTATATTAGCACCTATTCTTTTGATGGTGGTTGGAATCCCAGGGCATCTTTATCAATCAAAAGGTCCATGTTCCACCCATGAAGGCGTTTGTCTACCAGACTGTAATATCTTACATGACCTTGCAAATGCAAGACATCAACAAGATGGAATCAGGAGGTTAGATAGGAAAGGGCGATAATGTACTGTACGGTATGTGTATATAGAACAATACATACGTACACTTTTATATTAATATGCCATATATATGTACTAATATACATGTATATATATGGTATATATATATATATACGGTGTGTATATATATATAGCCCCAAACATCCAAATTTCTTATATTGGATGTACTTGGAAGCTTTCACATCTCAAACAAAAAAATGGTTGATCCACTGAATTTGTAAATGTCAGCTTTTGGAAGGGCCAGGCATCTTGCCCATGACCTTGTTTTGATTTGCAAGGGCGTTCTTTTGCAGGTGTCAAAATTGAAATACAATTCATGGAGAAATGGTCGAACATGTCTCGGGTGTTTTTGTAGGAGCATACTAATACATACTGCTTCTGATAAGAAGCGTGTTATATATTACGATGTAATTGCAATATTTTGAAACAATCATTTCACCCATCTACTTTCCCTTTAATGCTCACACAGTAATGCAGCTTAAAACTAAATTCTCAAGACTCCTGAAATTTCTCACCCTCAAATTTCAATTGGCACTCCGTCCATTTCAAACCACCAGAAATATGAGTCACCGGACACGAGCAGTTGACGTCCCGTCTTGGATTTAATGGTACATCTGTCCTGCTTGCATGACATGTCAGTGAGGCTCGGCGTTTTTTGTTTTCCGCTGTATTCCCCTAGGAAAATACTCCCCAAGAAACTTGAGGTTCCCAAATCTATTCCATCCCATAGGATCCGTGGGACTGGTATATTTACTAACTAATTTACCATAAAAAAGCAATCAAATGTTGGTAAACAAACCAATCCCATGGATCCCCTAGGAATTCTTTTGGGTAGGTTTGAAAGTCATTGGCACCGAATTCATTCCATCGCTGCAGAAACAACGAAGTCATGGGAACAACCAGTTGGCACGGCCAAAAAAAATTCGGCGTTGCCAACTCCAGGATCAAGGTAAGTTTTTTTTCGAGTCTGTCATGTGGTCCGACCCCGAAAAACATATGCCCACAAAAAACGAGTTGAAAAACCCTTGAAACAAGTCCTTGGAGGTCAGGAAACATCATCAAATTTGAGGTCCTGTAAACTCTAGGGGTTGAAGGAAACCACAGGAGTTGGCCAACCACTCCCCTGATTTTCGTTTACATATGGATATGTATATATATATATACGTATATATATATATAACTATATAATTATATAATATATGTAAGCTGTAAGCTGTCTAGAGCCCTCTAACTTACCTTTTTTTCTTGTTTTGGGAGGCGCAGCCGCCATGTAAATTCGGACCTAAAAAGGTACTGGTTGCACTTTCAGCGTTTGTTTAGTCATGACATATTGCTTTTAAGTTTGAGTATTTGGTGGTTGAACGCCCCATTTGGACAAAAACATGCGCAACTCTCCAGGTGCGGATCGGAAAATGATTTAGGTCGACAAACACCACTACTATAGTTGAAAAAAATTAGGTCGACAAACACCACTACTATAGTTGAAAAAAAACACCTAATGGATTTTAGGAGAATGATGCATCACATTTACTACATCCAAAGCTTATCCATGGCCAACATCTGTGAGTTTACTACTTGACAACTCGAAAAAACCGTATACTTCAGGAAGGGTTTTTACCCCTTCAAAAAATAAAGAAATACCAACCCCGCGACACCACCAGGAACCTCCTACCCTCCTACCCTTCCGAATATTTGGACCCACCTGGAAATCCCGGAAGAACAAATCCCCTCTGTGATTCACCCCTTGCTGAGAGACATTGGAGTCACATCTATCAGGCGATTCTACCTTTTGATCTATTCCAATTGGTCGAGCATCATTTAAAAGGTGGCGGCTTGGGCTTAGCTAACCCGGCCCATCACAAAAACGTCACCAAGAAATGCCAGGGATGCTGTCTCTAGGGGTTTGTTTCTGTTTTTTTTGTATAGATGTGTGTATTTCATCTTACTTCCGATGGTTTTTTTGTCGAAGTCTTCAAGAAACACACACTGCGACGAAACGGCATCCAAAAAAAAAAGGCTCTAATGTTGGGTGTGGTGCTCAAAATTGTACAAGGTGGGCCCCGTATACTAGTTGTAAATCGAGTTCTCGGCCCCTATAAATGGTTTTATAAATGGGTTTGCCTGGGGTTATTTCACCACTATTATCAGTGAAGTTTTGTATAACCCGACTTAAAACATCAACTCTAGTGTTTTTTTGTTCTTCCATGTGTCATGCTTTGCAATACAACTATCAGGGACAAATGTATGTACCACGCTATCCCTGGCCAAAAAAAAGTCCTGTTCTGTTGAACCTTCTCTGGGCTCATATTTCAAGTCTGCCCACACATCCTGGCAACAAAATTACAAGGCCGCAATCTCTCAGTGAGGAATTGTCTGTGTTTGAATCAAAGCGAAAAGTCATGCAACTGGGTGGCCAAGGGAGACGATCCAGCTTCCTTTAAGGGGATATTTTTCCAATTTCCAAGGGGCTTTCACCAAAACGTCCAGGTACCTAAAATGGAGGTATTGTAACTTATAAGGCTGTTTTGGAGGCGAGGTTTCCCGTACATAAGCCGTATCCATACAGCTTCAATAGGTGAGGATTCCTCTATTTGAGGTATATTTTACTGAAACGTGAGGAGTGAGGCTTGTAGTATTTCTTGGGTGTTCTCTTGGCGGTAGGCTTGTATCTCACCATTTCCGGAGGGGGGAAGCTTCTCTTTGGCGGGTTTGATTTGAGGCTTGGAGGCCAACCTGACAACCTCCGGGATGGGATCCAATCACCTTGGACCTATGCGGTGCTGAGGAGGTGATTGGACACCCACCCCTCTGAGAATATTGCTGCCATTCCGGCCTATAGGCATGATTCACCTGGAGAATTCTTCATGGGAATCTCCCTATCCCAGTGCTATCCCGCTATCCCCATGTCGATTTTTCGAGGACTTTTCATGAAGAAGCAACAAACAAATTAAGGAGAATATAGATCCAGATTATACAGAATCCTCAAAACTTACACGCTTTAAAGGATATCAGTTTTTGCCACACCCTCATGTTTAATATGGTGTGTCTTTGCATCTGAGGATCCATTTCATCCTATTTCCCACACAGCCAACTTCCTGTTGTGCCATTGGGGCCAGCATTCTGGTCCTAGGGTATTCGTAGTTGCTACAAGACAGCTCCAATTGTGATAGTTGAACACGTACTACACATGGGAAAAGTAATGAAACCACCAGCTTGCTTTTTTTGTTGGCTATAATTTGCACAGCTTACATTGCAGTCTTGTGGTGTCTCTAAACACTTGATTGATCATTTCAATCTACTGGTCTGGTTCAAACAAAACCAATATCCAAGGACCAAAAGAAACAAATCATGTGAGCCAACTCAAAAAAAACACCTGAAATACTGGCTGTTTTTTCAACAAAAATCCTTATTTCATGGTTTTATTCTGGCCACATAACTGTGTAGGTGTCAAAAATGTCATCCCCTAACATCCCCTAAACATCCAACCAACCAGGTTGGCCTGAAATTTTTCATGAAACTCGACATGTGATATTTCCCTCTCCCATGTCGTAAGGCATGTCGTAAGGGAAATGTCGGGGACCCCAACCCCTTTGGAGGAAATGAGCTCAAAGTCGATATTTGTCAACATGCTGCTGGGCACTGAAGACCTCAACCATGAGGCGTCACCGAATCGTCAATCCATGGAAACTAACGAACGCATCCCATTGGCCGCCCGGTGGGACATATGGCATATTTATGTACCTATATCCCATGACATAGTTAAATTTCTATGGGGCAAAATGGTACGTATATAAATATACCATACAAAAATTGAGTGTCTGGGATGTAATCCATAGTTGGTTCAGATTCGAATTTTCCACCCTTTTTGGGGGCGGGGGGGGGGGCAAAATTCGGCCTGTTTTCAGAACTTTTTGCTGTTCGTTTCAGGGAGGCGAATTCGTACTATTTCTTGTAGCTCAAATCGCCCAAAATCCTGCACCATGATGTCTATATCAAAGCCCGTATGAGCAGGCTAAAGGAAACAACCTATCGGACCTATCACATCTATCCAGTGGCAAACGGGTTCAAAACATCAAAGGGTAGGAATCTTGAATATAATTGGGTTGAGTTGATGGCCATCCAACGTTTTTTTTGCTTCTGAGCATGGCAAATTTGTGTGGAAGAATGGGAGTAAAGGTCAGATTTGTCATACAGGTACAGGAAGAAGTAAAAATGTCAAAACTTCAATCTTCTTTTGGTGTCTATACTATGGTGCTAAGTTTCACAAGTCTAGGTGAGTTCAAAAAGTTTGGCGTTTTGAACTTTTGGGATGTGCACTAACATGTAAGCTGTAAGACATAATTGGACAATAAAAGAAAAGCATACAATCTTTACATCATGTTGAAAGGCCTGACTTCAACGTCACCAAACTTCGTCCGAGCCAACTTGACATGATATGGGTTAAAATATGAAATCTGACCAACCCTCCACATTCCTAGACAAAGTCCGGATCTCTATATTTTGGAACAAGTAGAAGATTTTCTACCCAAATGGTGGATTAAGTGTGATTAACCATGGTACGAAGTTAAAAATCACCTTAAATAAGAGTCATCAAAGTCAGGATCTGTCATCCAATATTCATATCATCCATCTCACTGATTCTTTAGCTGCCCAAGGACTCAGGATTCGAAGTCTTTGACAATGCTTTTCAAATCTTTTCAAGATACTCGTCTTGCATCATTGCATCATTGCATGTCTCTGCAAAAATGGGTTAACCATTTTTGCATCCATGGGACTGGTATATTGACCTACATTTACCAGAAATCTAAGCCAAATGTAGGTGCATATTTCCATCCCACGGAGCACATGGGGTATATAAGTTGAGTGTTTGTTATTGGTACCCCTTAGGGTATATCCCAATGGGCAAGGTGGGTCCCTTTTGCCGATCCTTTAACTGGAGTTATATGTACAACCCTAAATAAATGGCCTTAGATAAACGGGTAACTGGGATTATTATCTCGCTACAAGTGGAGTTTTGAGCCCCTACTTATAACATTTATAACTGGTTTTTGGGGACCACTTTCACTAAAATATGATTCGGTCCATTTTCAATGGCTACAATGGATGGAAGGTCCTTACATTTCCCCCTTGATTCGTTTTAGGCCTTCATACTTCCAGTTGGTGTTTTTTTTGTAGAATAGCTTGTTTGTTCACCGCGCAAATGTCATCATATGTCATCATGATATCAAATCAATACTTAGACAGAGTCATAATGTATAAATGTAAAATCATCAACCTTCCACCAAATTGATTTGCCGCAAATTTAATCGCAAGCAAAAATCGCCGAGGAGGGAATTCCACTCCTAAATCGTGGTGATTTTGCAAGGGCATCATCAAAACTCATACGAAAATTCAGGTTTAGGAATATTTAGGAGTTTAATCATACCCAAACCATTGATACGGATATATACGGATCTCCTACAAAAAACCGTTGAATTCCCCTTCAAAAATCATACAAAACCACCACCTCCACGGTAGAATCGGAAATCCGAGAAACTCTGCCCGTCCACACGTCGCCAAGACAATGCCACCAGCCACCAAAGCACGCCGGGGAAAGGCACCTCAACCAGGTGGAAATTTCGTCCCAAAAAAAAATGGCAACGTCAATCAGTTCCCATGACGCATCCATGGCACGAAAGGTAGATTTACCCTCCTGGAAACTAACCTACCAGTAGTTGGTGGTTGAACCAACCCATTTGAAAAATATGCTCGTCAAATTGGATCATTTCCCCAGGTAAGGGTGAAAAGAAAAAAAAATGAAACCACCAACTAGTAACATATCCATTTTCCCAAAGGTACTTTTGAGTCGATGATTTTCCTTTTCTTCCTTTTCCCGTTTGGCGGGATATGTTAGTTTCCTAGAGGGTACCTACATTGATCCCATAAAAATCAACCATTCATGTAGGTGAATATACCATACATGGATGCTGTGGGGTTGATTTGTGGGTGCACGCCCCCGGAATTTTCAGAGTCCCAAACCTTGTTGGTTTCTTGCATCTTTGTTTTTTCAACCAATTCAAAAGTGTTTTTAGTTGGTGGTTGAAGCAACCCATTTGAAACATATTGGTCAAATTGGATCATTTACCCAAGTAGGGGTGAAAATAAAATAATATTTGAAACCACCACCCAGGTTTTCTATCTGGGGAACCCTCCCCTTAAGAAAAACAAGATGCACCCTCCCTGAAACCAACAGCCGGCACCTGGAAATGTATGGTTGGAAGACTTGTTCGTTTCCTTTTGGGGCAATTTTGGCCTATTTTCTGGGGGCGTTTGCTGTTAGTTTCATGGAGTATACCCATACAAGATGGGCCCTGTCACCTGTTATAAGTTAAACGTTATAAGTTGCAACTCCACTTGTAGGGGTGAGTTAAAACCCCAGTCACCCATGTATAAACCCATTCATAGGGGTTATAACTCCATTGATAACTAGTATACGATCCAATGTTGCAGGATGCTTTCACTATGTCTTTGAAAATGTCAATTTGGTGCTTGGCAGCGTACCTTCCAATCCACCCTGACTTACTGCATCCTGTCACTGCAAACATGGCATCTAAAACCCCTTTGCCGTGGCACTCCGCTAAGTATCTCACTTTCACTGGCTGCTGGCGTGTCTGTGGTAGGTGTCTAAGATAGAAGAATGCGTTCTCTGCTGAACGGACATGTGGTCCAACGTCGCTCCAAAGCCACAGGCAGCCTGAACGAGATACCTTTGCGAGTTCCAGGGCTTTGCTCAGCATCTTGTTTGATGCTTCAGCAGTTTGCTCAATGATACTTGTGCAGAAGAAAATGAAGGTAACGTCAAGCACAGGAGATTCTGCCGTTGAAGAAGCTGCGTGCTTGTAGACTGCCCCGCCCCAGCAAGACACAGTATTTTTTTGGGCGGCATGCCACATGGCCCCCGTTTCTTGGGGTGCTTCCACCCCCTCATTGGCGGGGGACTCATCGGCTCGTTTTTGCGAGCTAAAACGGAGAGGTTTCTGACTAGGATCAGAACGGTATAAGAACACCCGGTAGAGTGTTCCATCCGTTAGTTTGATCCGTTCGTCTACTTCCCAGGGCATTTTTGGGCCAAAACTATCCAAAACAGGGTATCGCTGGGTATCGCTTTTCCGGAGCCTATTGCCAAAATGGCACACAAAATTGATGAAAAACACGTAATTAGCTGCGGCCGCCTTCAAAAGTGATATATGTGCAGTTATGATAGGTCATGCCCCTACATGTCGTAAATGTACGGGGTTTTGATTGCAACCCAAGTAGGGGTGAAAATAAAACATATTTGAAACCACCACCTAGTTTTGTGTTTCCAAAATTTTCCAAGATTTCCAAGTATACACCCCCGAAGTTTAACATAGCCCCTGGAAAATGGTGGTTGGAAGACTACTTTCCTATTGGGGCCCGGTAACTTTTCAAGGGCAAACTGTTAAACTTCTGGGCGGTACACAGACCATTGATACGGATCAACCCACACAGCCCATTGTCTGCTGCCAAAGCTGCTCCCAGCAGAGGACGCATCGTCCGTCACCGTCAGGACGGTGCTGCCAGTATTGTCGGTGATGTCGAAGGGCTCTCCACCTGTCCAATGAAACCAAACGAAGTTTTCAACGAGACCTACCTAGGACAGCCTGGAACTCAATTGACCTCTATTTTTGAAGGTCAACCCCCCAAAACAAGGCCTTTTCCAATCAAAACAAGGGTCATTTTTTCCCCGGAAGTTTACCCTCCCAAAAACTAACATACTGTTGATGGCTGAAATCCTGCACCAGTTGATAGGTAGTATATCCCCATTGTTTACAGGGTTTTTTACATCCCAGGTGGTGCAGGATTTCAGCCATCAACAGTAGGACAGGGGTGCATTATATTACCTACCCAAACATTGCAGTAAAAAAAGGGAAATCACTGAAAATTACCATAGGTTTGTATTGTTTGATTCCCCTGAAATTGGTCATAGAATGACCCCTATAGTACACCCCTGAACTAACGACTAGAACTGGAAAAGGCCACTAGGTTAAAAGCCAAACCACCATTTGGGGTTCCAGCCGCTAGTTTTTGGAGGTGTAGGTAGGTGGTGACTGGTGGTGGTTTCAACCTATTTGAGAACAAAATTCCTACTCTGCAATCATTACGGAAATAGATACCAAACAACTCACGGGGACCCACGAACCCACGAAGCTGAGAAATGTGTCCCTGTCAGCCTGACTCAATTGGTTCATTCCAAACCTCCTTTTCAAAATACTTGGGTAAAGAAAAAAACACAGAATCACCAAGACTTTCAGGTACCTAAAATGGAGCTACAGCACCTTATAAGGCTATTTTGGGGGGTGGGTTTTTCCCTTACATAAGCCGTATCCATACAGCTTTCTGTAGGTGAGGATTCCTCCAGGTGCCTGAAATGTTTGCTGGACAGAAGTCTTTGTCAAAGTGTTTAGGCAAGAAAGATAAATTTGTTCAAAACACATCAAACAATTGGAGGTTTCTACGACTGTTAAACGGCACATCTTCGACATCATTCCCCCTAAATTATTCCCAGGATTTGGCAGAAAAACTCTGAGATGCCGCACGTTTGGGCCGCGAAGGCACGATGAGGATACATTCCTGGGTGAATCACTCGACCTAATTACCTCAAAAAGTTTTTGTTTGGGAGTCACTACTAATATATAAACTCAATAAAACCTCAAAAATGATGACCATCAAACTCCTAATCAAAAACCGAATGACACGAACCTTTTAATCACCAAAAAACTCCCCAAACAACAAAAACGCCAAGAAAAAACCGTTCGTTCCAAGGCACACATCCGGCGGGCACGATGAGATCAGGACCTTTTTTGGGTCTGAGGTTTTTCATCGATTTTTTTTGTTGTTTTTTTCCCCGGAAGTTGACCATCCCCATAGGATCCATGTATGGCCTATTTACCTACATTTGGGTAGTTTTGGGGGTAAATGTAGGTAAATATACCAAACATTGAGCATCTGGGATACTGTTGATGACTGAAATCCGGTAAACTCACCAGTTGAGGTGAAGGTAGTTTATCATCCCATGATTTACCAGGGTTTATACATCCTAGGTGGTTGTTTGGGATTTCTCAACCATCAACAGTAGCACCTGAAAATGGGCCGGGCCCCAACAGGAAACCATCGTATTCCAAGCATCCATTTTTCAGGTGCGAGCTGTTAGTTTCAGGGGGCGTAATTGGTAGGGTTCCTTGGGAAAATTGGATAACCGTAGGGAACATTAGGAGAATCCCCCCCACCTTAAGAATCCTATTATTTAAGATAGGTGTTTTGTGGGGAACTGAGGTTATTTCAGCCCTAAACTAGTGGAGTTATTACCCTGCCTGAAACTCACAGCAAAAGATGCAAAAGCCCCCTGAAAATAATAGGACTGGAAGACGATCCTTTTCATTTTGGGACCCGGAGACTTTTCAGGGGCGAGCTGTTAATGTTCGGGGGGCGTATGTTTTTATTCGTCCAGTCATATCTTCGAAAGGAGGAAACCCGACTGGATGTCTAAGCCAGAAAGCTGCAATGTTTGGAGATTTTTCCATTAAAGTTTGATCATATTTTGAAAAATGATTACCACTCCAACTTCAGAATGTTGTGGATACCAATGTAATCTACTGTTAATATAAACATATTAATTGCTGTAGAGGCTGCAAGTATGCCCCCAGCAACGTTCCAAACGAAGGTGTTTGATTTTGGTAGAAATTTCCGATGATCCCAAATATCTCCAATGAGCACAAACATCCATAAAAGACTAAGAAAACATTCACGAAAAAAGGTGGGCCCGTCAACAGTGAAATAAGTAGGGGCCCAAAACTTCGCTTGTATAGGGGTGATCATATCCAGTTGTCTATATATTTTCGGCCATTTCTAGGGGCCCCGTAACCCCATTTATAGCTGGTAGGGGCCACCCCTTGTGTTTCCATATCTGCTAGCCTTTCAAGCAAATTTGTTGGACATGAGATTGGACCACTAGCTCCTGAGAAAGTAAGATGGTTCACCTTCCAAAAGTGAAGTAGAAGTTCCTTTTGGCAATCAGGGCCTTGCGGCTTGGAAGATCAATTGGGTAATGAACATCTCGTATACTGTATACTCATAGGAAACCTGGATGCGGCCACCTTGTAAGTGGTGGTTTCCATCCATCTGAAAATTGATACTGTAGTCAAATTAGATCATCTCCCCCAAGGATCCAATTGGAAAACTCTTTGAAACCACCTACAAGGTGGGGCCCCTACTAGTTATATATAAGTATGATGCTTACAACTCCACTTGTAAGGGGTGAAACAATCCCAGTGTCCACACTTACAAGGTGGGCCCCTAGAGCTTCATATTAACCCTTGTTTTGAATCCTCGGCCCGTTTGGGTTGTTTAAAAGTTTAAAATCCAAGGGGCAAAAGTCCCCCACCTGTGACGATTCCAAAGGCACCTGCTGAGAAATCGTGCGAATCGCGACCCAAAAAGTATATGGGAGTTACATGTGTGTTCGGGTGATTACCCTCCCTAAAACTAACAGCAAACTTAGCAAACACACCAGTTTGGTCCGGTTTAGGGTGTAGGGTTTATAAAGATATATATGTACATATATAATTGAAACCAGCTAATTTGACAATCAGGAAACAACAAAAACATACAAAACAAAATACGTGCCTCACCCCAACTATCATAGCAAAGAAAAACTGGTTACCACCATCATTTCTATCCAATCCTCTTGGGGTGTGCATTTTTTTTTTAACATGATTCGATTTCCACCAAAGCCTCCCCCCCAAGTTTTTCCAGACTTGAAAGAAACAACACATCCGCAACGTTTTTCCCATGGTTTGACCGCCGGCCTTGTTGTCCAAAGTTAAACCTCGGTATCTCTGCAAGATGGGGCCCCGATCTTATCGTTCTGAATGGAGGTTTGATTTCCGGGGACCCCCAAAAAAGCCATGGCCCGAAACTAATTGGTTTCACGGGGGTTATTTCACCATTTAAAAGGTAGAGTTCTTTCGGTCCCCTAGTTATCTCTAGTTATTTTCACACCTTGAGATGATACAAGCCAGAATGGGACCCAAACCCCACTCAATAGCAATGGCTGCACCTGGAGCCTTTAACAAGAATCCATGGAGGTCCATGGTTTTTTTGGGGATCAACTTCCAACCTAAAATTTCCTGCGGGGCCCCCCAGAAATCATTTTGGGTATCCAGCCGTTAGTTTTCAGGGGTGTAAAGCTCTGCAAGAATTGCAAGACCTCTTTCCCCCTGAAATTAAACGAATGCGGAACCCAAAATTTGAAGGTTTGATATGGTTCGGATGATTTTCCTTTTCATTTCGTGGTGATGGTTTTGTTCCATGTTAATTTGAGGGTGTGTACTTTAAAATTCTGAACGATTGGCCTGCACCTACGATCCCACTTTTTGTATGCCTTCCAAATGACTTGAACGCACTCACCACAAGACCAGCTTGGCCAACTACAAGTCGACTGAGAATATTTACACTCAATAGTACTCAACATAAACAGTAATCTACCACATATATGTAAATATCCTGAAGCCTGAATTATTAGACTGCATACTAGGCACAATGACATGTTCTGAAAAAATCTACTTCAAACTATACAATTGCCCCTAAGTTTCCACACTTGAACCGTTATCTCTGAAGAATGACACTCCGAAAAAGTGTAAGATGATTCAACTGAAGTCATCAGCCCCTGGAAAAAAGAGATTCCAATTTTGGAAACCATCATGGCTTCACTAGTTGGTGGTTGAACCAACCCATCTGAAAAATATTCGTCAAAATGGGTTCATCTTCCCCAATTTTCGGGGTGAAAATAAACAATATTTGAGTTGCCACCACCTAGTTCAGGTTTCATGAAACGTTAAACTTTGGGGGTGTCCTGAGGGCTGAATCCTTGAATTTTTGGCCCCGGAAGATTTTTCCCTGCCCCGAAACCAACACCGTCCATGGCCCATGGCATCATTGAGGTCCCCGGCGGTCTGTTCTGTCACTAAATCGCTTTAACACGGCCTTGTTTCGTTGTCTTTTTTGCAGGGTGGAAGAGACCATTAGATCCGTTAGGGTGGGATATGGGGTGGGGTGCACCCCCCAAAAAATGGCTGGGAAGCTTAAAATGGAGGTTTGGCAGATGATTTTCCTTTTCAAAGGGGTGATTTTCAGGTTCCATGTTTGTTTTCGGATGGGTATATGTCTCAATGACTCAAAACCCAATCATTTGATACTATAATTAAGTGCTGGTTTTTCCCCAGCAAAATACTCAACAAATTGGGGATCATTTCCGCCAGTTTTGGAAGTAAAGTCAAGAACTGCTTGCAACCATTAGGTAGTATGCCAGTTTCAGGGTTCACTGTATGCCCTCCTTTTGACATCACTGGTGACATCACTAGAAAGGGTTGATTACCATCAAATTAACCGTTCCAAAACGGACTATCTATATACCAGCACCTTCAAAAGGGTGCCAACTAAACCCCAAGGGGTGGTGAATTGACATCCTTTAGGAACCATTTGGTACCCCTTTGAAGGTATACTAACACAGTAAATAACTCTCACCTTACAACAAACGGATGTTTGGGCTTGTTGGGGATGTTTTGTTTGATGCTCGCATATCTAAAACAATGACTGTGACAACTTCGAGATCTGTTCCCGCCTTGAAAAAAAAACATGTTAACGACAAGTGCAACGGGTTGTTGTCCTTGGTTGAAAGCGGGTCCACAAAGTGGTGACAGTCGTATCAAGTCATGCACTGACACAAGTACAACATATATGTATACATATACCTGGACCTTCCAGTTTGGGTGCCAAATGGTTCTGTTACAGGGTGTCAAATTTACCATCCTTTAGGGTTTAACTGGCACCCCTTGGAAGGTGCTGGTACATATACGTGTACAATTCTATATACTATATATACATGGAGAATCAAACATCTAATTATCCTATACTATATCTATCTGTGATGAATATTGTTGATGTTGAAAAGATACCGCAAATGCTTGGAATACCAGCGATACGAAAAAAGAAACAGTCGGTAGAAGTCCTGTGGAATGTGTGGTTTACATGGTGGCTCGAAAGGTACTAATTACGCAAGTAAGCCACAAACCAAAAGAACCTCGAAATCCCAGATCTTGAAGTCCAAAAATGTTTTGGTTGATTAATAGGGATTTGGGGATTTCCATAATGGGCTATGATAATCCCCAAAAAAGATGCATTATGATTCCTTCATTTGAAAGCAGCATCCCTAACCAAGATTGCAATTTCACCAAGGATAGGACTATGGATAGAAAGAATCCTCACAAATATCATAGAAAAAACACCTACTGGGTAACCTAACAGTGATTCATTGGTGCCGTCCCACACAGCCTAGTGAGAACTGATTGATTAAATTTGGCACGGAGCCTAATTGCAAATTCCCGATTGAGATTCGGGCGATGGAAAGTCATATCATGAAGGCAAAAAGATCAAAAAGACAACATATCTGTGAGGGTCTAAACTGCCATATGCGGGATGGTCATCGCACCTTAACCAGGAAATCCGTCTAACGGGTCTATATAAACCTCTACTTTTGGGTTGATTTTCCCATCCCCTATAAGGAAATCACGGGAATTTAGACCCGATCGCACACATAGTGTTAGATTGATAATACACTGTTTCAATGTAGTTTTATGTAATACCAAAGAGTTAACGTATGCAATAGCGCTTGGGGGTCATCACATGGCAGTTCAACTTGATCCAATCCTGGGATTCGACCAAAGCACAGCACATGAGCTACCAGAATCCAAATAACCGAAACAACCCCAGCAAATAATTCAAACAATCCCATGACGGATCCATGGGACTCGTATATTTACCTACATGAAAACCATAAAAATCAACCATTCATGTAGGTATATATACCATACATGGATCCTATGGGAATCAAATTGCAGAAACAATGAAACAACAAATCAATCATATATAACCAAACAAAACAAGTAACCAATACAAGTAAACCAACAAATTAAAGAACCAAACACACAAACAACCACGCGGACATGTAACAAAACAAATGCACCTCATGATTCACAAGGATGCAGGTGACAAGCAAGAAAATGGCAGTGAAGGCAAGCAGTGGCCTGCACACCCCGAAAACTATCTGCTGATGGTTGAGAAATCAGGTGGTTTTCAGCAGCTGAAATGGAGAATCGAACCCATTTTTTGGGTTGGTCAGGCGCCGGTGTCGCTTTAATTTGGGACATGTCAAAGCTAGTGACACTTTGACAATGAAAAAATATACCACTCTTTCTGGGAAATCTGGACTAAGATTCCAGGGAAGGACTACATAAACACCTTACCTTACCTAAACATGGATACTCATCTTTCCCAACGTTTGGTGGGAAGCTACTTTTTGTTTTTGCCACTTTGATATCCAATTCACTACCTAGAAACGCTTGGCGATTGCACGGGGTTGGGGGTACCTCTTTCTTCCTTTATTTCAATAGTTACCTCGGAAAGCTGTCATCATCTCACATGAGTACAATTTCACCCCTTTCCGTTTTACAAACGGTGAAATCGTTTAATTACTGTACTTATATAGTTTTTGGCCATAGCAAGAGAAAGGTACACCACACATTCCCGCAATTATTCCAGCACCTTCAAGTGGGGGTGCCGTCCTTAAACCCTGAAGGATGGTGCACGGACACCCTGTAACGGAACCATGCAAGGCACCCCTTTGAAGGTGCCGGTTCCCCAAACTGTCTGAAGTGGTTAGCAAATCAGCCTCAAAGAATTGCAACATACCCTAAGAATCCTTGGGATGTCATGGGGTGTCAAAACAACCTGTTTGGACACCCCAGGGGTGTCATGAACGGAGGGTCTCATGTTTCCATAGGAGGGGTCAGGATTCTTAGGGTAGTAAAAAAAAATATGACGCTCCGGTATATTTACCTATACAATTCTACCTGTACAAACTATAGACAAATCTTGTTAAATATACCATATACAGTGAGTGTCCGGGATTTGTATTTTTACGTGAAATCATGATAGCTGAAAGGATATCTCAAATCATGTCCAATCCTCCGGAGTGATAGGACAAATCACACCAGGGGGAGCTTCCTACGATGTAGATGTGCAAAAACGAACGGCTGGGAGAATTAACACGATCCTAGTTTTGGGGGTAAATGTAGGTAAATATACCATACATTGAGCATCTGGGTATATTCTTCTACGAGGTGGACCCCTACGATCCTTACTAGTGGGTGGTTGAACCAACCCAGTTGAAAAATATCTTCGTCAAAATGGACCATTTCCCCAGGTAGGGGTGGATATCGTTTATGTAGTCCTTCCCTGCCCTTTGATGGCTGAAAATATTGCACCAAATGAGATGGATGCATTGGATCATGTCCGATTATTTTACAGGGCTTCAAGCATGCAAAGTGGTGCAGGATTTCTTACAGCAAGAGTATTGATAACAAACAATCTCCCCCACCAACTGGGATGAGTAAGCTGTAAGATTCCCAGAACACTCCCTGGACCCTTACAAATAGTTAAACCTGATTTCACTGAAAAATAACTTGTTACATTCCACTATACTAAGTGGCTTTATGAAATAAGCCTCATATCGGTAGTATAACTTATATATGCATATATACAGGGAATGTCATATACATCACCCCAAAAAACGTTAGGTGTTTGTTCATTCCTCACAAGATTTCCATGGGAAACATCCATCATCTCCCCCCCATTGAGGTGGCAAACCACGTCGTGGCGAAGCTTATAGCTGCATCCCCTGCGTTGGAACGACTCACGTGACTCACGGAATCCCCGAGTCATGGGATCGTGACATCGTGACGATTAATGGCGAAAAAGAAGATTCATCTACTCATAGGATCCATGGGATGGAAATATTTAGTCTATTCAAAACAAATCAAGAAAAAATGATCTTCTGAAACCCGTAAGGGTCCCAGGGGTATATTTACCTATAGAGATGTTTGTTGATTTCTAAAAAGGTAAATTTGTAGGCAAATATACCTTTTGTCCCATGGAGATCATATTAGGGTCTAAAGGGTTCAGGGGTTGGGAGTTTGTTTGAATCATGTTTTATCCGTGATTATGTCATGGAGAAAACATGGAAAACAATGAAAAGCCTGGCACTTGATCAGTTCCTTTTAAGGTTACACATTAAAAGAAAAACACTTTGAAAATTTGGACGTGCCATAGCCTTGAAAAATGTCTTTTCAAGATTCATCTCAACAAGGTCACTTTGGGTGATTTAAAAAACTACTTGATATTAATATTGATACATATATATATATAGAATATAATGTGATTATGTACTATGTGCTTGTCGACTCAACTGACATTAAGATCCAAGAATGGAAGCTACTACATATAACCATTTCGTGTGGAATTTTGGGGGTCTCTTATTCTACGGCCCACCCAACATTTCACCATGTTTTTAGGTATATTATATATAATTTCATGACCCCTGGCCCTGGCCCCTGAGAATGTCCACCATTTTGGTGGACCGTTGGATCTCAACAAAAATCCCTCGGGTTGTCTTAACCAGGCACCTTCCACAACGTGAATCAGCCGCATGGCTTCGTACCTGTTTAGGCGGAACTGCTTCCCTCAGGGTCGGCTATCCTGGCTCACCTTCTGATAATGGCAACCCAAAGGATCCATGGGACTGGTATATTTAGCTACATTTGCTTGTTTTTAATGGTGAAATATGGTAAAGGCAGGTAAATATACCATACATGGATCCTATGGTAATGGTAATGGAACCTAAGTACTATGCGTTTCGGTGATTCAACACCCGAAATCATCCTTCTCTGACAAATATGACTGACGATCGATGCCGAAAAGGGCATTCAACATCATTCATCCATATAGGGTAAATATGCATGTTTTGTGGAATCCAAGTTGACCCATTGGTTTCAGTGGATTTCACAAGTGGACTTGTAGAGTCCCCAAAGTCTCAACAAAAAAGGATTTTCGCAAATTACATATGTACATAATATTGCTAGGTGGTTCAACAACCCAATTAAAAAAAGGCAGGAGAGAGTGAGAGTGAAAAAAACATGTTTGAAACGATCACTGAAAAAATCAAGCACTTTACTAGGGTGTCTGGCTGGAAGTGATCGTAACGATCATTAGTAAGTTGGTTTGTAACCTGTTTTATGGAAATGTTACCACCTACTTACAAAGGGGTTACACCTCTGAAAATTAACATGGAACCTAAAAATCACCCAATTGAAAAGGAAAATAATATTCTTCATGTTTGGGTTCCATGTTAATTTTCCAGGGTGTATAAGTTACAATCCATTGACTAAGTACCAGCTTGACATCCAATCGTACTGTGATCCTCCTGCAGGCTTGGCGGTATCAGTATATGTTTCCAAGCCACCTGAAGGTTGGAAAACCCATCATGGCTTCTTGTGAACCATTCGTTAAACCTTGGGGGGGAAACCAGTATTAGTTCTGGACAATCTATACCAATAGGATCCATGGAATGGTATATTTACCTACAGTTTTTGTTGATTTTTATAGTAAATATACCTTTGGTCCCACGGATCATATGTGATTGAAAGGACGGGTTCTTTATAAATCCATTATAAATCCCCAAATATATAATATAATATTATATATATGATAAATATATATAATACTATATTATATATATATGGGAATTTAAACAAACCTACCACCACTCCTTAAGCTGTTTCAATCTTCCACGTGGACTCACATTTTTTCATGTCCAGGAGTTGACGGGACCGGCCTGGGTGGAGGCACCTGTCATCGGGACCCAGTGATGGTGGGAATCTCCATGGAGATGTCCATAAGAGGCCGAGAAAATGGGGAGCAACTTCGGGGGGTGGGATACACACTTTCGGTGAAACTAACATAGCCGCATAGCCACTGAAAATAGGCCGGGCCCCAAAAAGGAAACTGTGTAGCATTCCAACCATGCAGATGTCAGGTGCTTTTGCTGTTAGTTTCAGGGAGGGTAACTGTAGACAATGACCCAGGACCCATTTTTGAAGCTCTATGACCTTAACACACAATGAATTTGATCAAAAAGAGTATCAACCGTAGGTCAATAATAGAACACACCAGTTATCAATCCTTGGGCAATGGCAAAACTTTAAGCTAAGTCATACGTCTTTATATTCCTCGAAAACCGGTTAGAATCGACCAGCTGGGGTGTCAAAATCACTCCACCATTCCATCAGTCAGACTGATTTTGATGTTCTCTACAGCAATTGATGACATAGCTTGACTAGTTGGTGGTTTCAACCCAATTGAAAAATATTAGTCAAAATGGGAATCTTCCCCAAATAGGGATGAAAATACAAACTATTTGAAACCACCACCCAGTTGAACATTGGACTGGCTGGAGAATCACCAGCTGTTCTTTTGGAGGGCCTTTGTCAGCATTGGCATCTGACACTTAAACTCTCAAAAATTCAACATGATCCCGTTTTTTTTGAATGTGATTTTTGGTGAGAGATAGGCAACAATCATGTTGGGGGGGGGTCCCATCGTGGCTGAATGTTCCTACTGGATTCTAACAAAGGTTGCCGCCAGTCAATCAATGAATCCGATGGTTGCAACGATGTGATTTGTTCATTCCCATAGGATCCATGGGACTGGTATATTTACCTACATTTGGTTGATTTTGATGGTAAATGTAGGTAAATATACCATAGATGCATCATGGATCCTATGGGATTTTGAGAATTTTGGGGTTCAAAAAATTCACCTGAAGGTTTCGAACCATCCCCTAGCTGTCCTTAAGATATCACAAAATCCCCAATGTTGAAACAAACTATATAAATCAAGTTGTCGTTTTTGTATGTTTTTGTTGCTTGGTGGGAGCAAACTAAAATCACATCTTCCCACAACATCCTGATCTACCGCTATATTTACACGCATAAAAACTGGCAAAAAACAATTGAATCCAGCTATCACCTTTACGAGAAAAAAATGGTGAAGGGGATCTTCTTGCAACTTTGCTCGGGGAGAAATAACACATCCATATCCATAGGATCCATGGGAACAATATATTTACTGACATTTGGTTGAATTTTATGGTAAATGAATGTATAGATAAATATACCATACATGGATCCTATAGGTAATAAAATTGAAGCAAACAAAAACCTGGCCAATCTGCCAGAATTTGGTCACGTGTTTAATGATGTTGTCCCAAACTACATGGCAAGATGCATCAGGAGTCATTAAAAAAAACAAAAGAAACATCTCCATTTTGGCTTCGTTTTGCTGGAGAAATCCTCCTGTTGCCGTTTTTTTTTTCGGAGCTCCAGCCCCAAATTTCTCCCTTCGCGCGCCTCGCGACTCGGAAGCACTTTGGCCGTTTTTTCTTCGTCACGGTGGAGCCATCGCATGGCGCTTTTCGCCTGTGGTTCCCACGGTGGGCCCCAAAGTCACCAGTGAAATGAGTAGGGGTTATATGCGGGTTTCCTAAAGTGTTGGTAACCAACAACCATGGTTTTTCCTACTAAAAATGATCATTTTGAGGTGTTTTGGGGTTACCACCATTTAAGGAAACACCCATATAACTCCACTTATTTCCGGGGTGAAATAACCTCAGTTACCTATTTATAACTTCATTTAAGTGCCTCGGTTGGGTCCGTGGTGGATATCTTAGTTCCCAAGAAAGGGAGCCCCTTCCTTTCATAATTATGGTTCAGTGAAAATTGGGTGTGTCTCCAATAGAGACCTGGAAAAATTCAGGCATGTTCCACTGAACCATGATTACGGGAGAAAGAGTGAACATCGTCTTCCAGAAAATGCCAATTGTTCAGATTCCCTTAGTTTCCGGGTGGTATATGAACCAAACCCATTGAAACTTGACTCTTGTTTTTTGGTTGGTGCTTGAAACTTGAGCTTATTTACAGGGTTTTATACTAATACACCCAAGGTGGTGAATAATTTCGTCCACCAACAGTATGTCTGTAATATTCTCTACTAAGTCCAATTGGTAAATCATAGTGGAATTGTGTTGATAAACTACACCTCCTGTGTTGACCGTTAAACATCTGTTTTTTTCTGAACATTTATGAATCGGATTCTTCGATCTCAGGGCTATGGTGAAGCCATGAATGGACACGTCATAACATGTGAAGCCGTTTACAGATCTACATATTTCAAATAGGGATTTCGGATGCATGTTTTGCATCCCATCCCCATCTCATGACATCACATTTGGCCAAAGTTTCACCAAGCAAAGAAAATCGTATACCTGAATTCGTGGGATATCTTCCAAATCCTGAAGGAATAGCCGTCTAGTTGGGATGTGTTCAATCAGTCTGAAATGGCATTCTTCGTGCCCAAATAGTATTAATCCCATAGGATCCTAGTATTGTATCTATTTGACTCTCCAAGCAAATGACAACTCGCCCGTAGAGCACACCCCAGGCAATCCCCCTAGCCAACAATGAAAGGAATCCCTTCATAGCCTGTTGGTAAAGGTTTAGGGGTGTGTTTCAAAGGTGTGTTGAAACAACCTTAGAGACTACAATTCGCTGACTTGAAGGTAAATGTAGGCATGTATACCATACATGGATCCCTTGGGTTCTCTTGTGACAACAAACTGGATCACTTTTGTTTACCCAAAGACTTTGACAAACCACATAGGATGCACTCTAGCCAACCATGATATGGAATGGATACCCAAAGTCCCCCCCAAAAAAACGACTCAAATATGTCCAAACAAATCAACCCAGGAATCCCCCGGCAGTGATTTTAGAGAAACATTTTGCAGTCTATGGAATCCCCGTTTTTCAAGGGAAAGTTCCCAGCAACAAAATCGTCCGCTGGTTCTTTGTTGAGCGAAGTCGCACCAACAAACTTAGTAAGTAAATGATCAATGAACTCAGGGAGTGAAAAACCCACAACAGGGAGAGAAACAACTTGCAGCGTCCCGGAAGTTTGACACATCCCACTGGGTTTCGTTTTTTCTGAAAATTTGTATCCCAAACCATCCACGTGTATTGGTATATCTAGCTA
This sequence comes from Breviolum minutum Mf 1.05b.01, assembly GCA_000507305.1. Classification (NCBI taxonomy): domain Eukaryota; class Dinophyceae; order Suessiales; family Symbiodiniaceae; genus Breviolum; species Breviolum minutum. Next base: position 55,516 of record DF240960.1, on the reverse strand, counting down.
CATTTACCATAAACATCAACCAAATGTATCTAAATATACCATTCCATACATCCTAATATGGGTATGAAAACCACTTAGGATCCTTTCAGATCCTTTCTGGAAGATTCCGCCTGCAGCAGTGATCGAGGTACTATGGTATCCTGCGGTGGATGGCTGGCCATGATTCACAGGGGTGATGGTTGAACCTTTGAACCATCCTGCAAAAAATAATGCAACAAGGCACAACGATGGATAAACACAAATCTTACCCAACTCGGGAAAAAAAAACAGCCATATCGGATCTCGAAAGAATTGTTTTTACATATACTGGTTGGTGGTTTCAACCCATCTGAAAAATATTAGTCAAATTGGAAATCTTCCCCAAATAGGGGTGAACATAAAAAATATTTGAAACCCCCTAGATTTTAACTTACCCAGATGCTCAATGTATGGTATATTTACCTACATTTACCCCCAAAACTACCCAAATGTAGGTAAATAGGCCATACAAAACGAGCATCTGGGTTATATATTTGCAATCTTCAGGGACATTGATGACATTGTGTAACCCTCAAGATCTGTAAATCCTTTGGTTTGGACCTAATAAATTTGAAATCAGGTTGATCAGGTTGGCCATGGGCTGATTAAAAAACATGGGGTGAAAAGTGACATGTCCCAAAATGTTCGTTTAAATGCCGTCCCCAAATACAGAGAATATGTGTATACATGTTGAGTTGTTGGTAGTTTTTTTTCCGCCCCCAGCCATGTGAACAATATCCGCAAAACAAATTGGAACATTGCCCTACAATAATCGAAATATATCAAAATTGAAATACAAATTGATCATTTGGAGCTAGTTGAAAGATGGTGAGACTGGCTGAACTTTCAACACGTCGGTGATAGACTTGAAGCAACATCACATCTTCCACGACTGGAGCATCCCTCCATGCGTGCCTCTGGTGTGGGAAAACACACTTCTGCAGATGTCAAGGAGATCTTTACCTCAACGTTTCGCTTTCAGCGGGTTTGGGGTCCCATCATCCAAACAAAATTCGCGCCAATAATTAACGTTGAAACTTCGGGATGGTTCAGAAATTCCGAAGTTTCATCCTACTTTCGGCGGGCCCCTACGATGGGCTAATAGGGTGAAATAACACCCCAGTTATCCATTTATAAGGTCCTTTATAGGGGATATAAGCCCATTTATAACTACATAGTAGAGGCCCACCTGAAAAAAAACATCCCAATCTTTCACCATTTTGCGAGGCCTTTTTCAAGAAAATTGTTGGGCACCTGGGCACCCTGACATTTATCATCAGCAGGTAGACTATGGCAGATGGACTGACAAAGAAACCTGGCAGGGGTCGGTTCGGTTGGTGGCCGAAAGAAAAGTCAAGCGCATGAAGAACCACCATCCATGGGAGTGGTATAAAACCCCCGATCCAGAAAAATGCTTGGTTTTCATGAAACAAAATGTAGATACTCATTTACCAGTCCCATGGATGATCGTATGGGTTGTGACATAAAATACGAATCACATCTTTTTGCCTAAGATCATCAAAGAACATGTTTTTTCCAAACTGATTCAACCATCTACGGAGTGAGATTGAGTCGCCACGGGGTGATATCACGGCCTTTTTTCCGCGCATCCAATATCCGCAAAAACCCCATTGATTTGACATGCCGCGACTCCACACATCTTACCCAATATCAACAAAACAGTTATCTTGCTGTAGCTTCACAATGGATAGTGGATATTGGATGCGCGGAAAAAAGGCCGTGATATCACCCCGTGGCGACTCAATCTCACTCCGTAGATGGTTGAATCAGTTTGGAAAAAACATGTTCTTTGATGATCTTAGGCAAAAAGATGTGATTCGTATTTTATGTCACAACCCATACGATCATCCATGGGACTGTTAAAAACGTTCCCTTCATAAGCATGAATGGACTATTTACCTTTGGCAACCCCCAAGATATATACCCTCCCTGAAACCCAACATAGGCCATTCCAAAAAGAATATTTCATCTTCCAACCATTGATTTTCAGGGGCTATGTTAGTTTCAGGCAGGGTGTGCATATCGATATATATGTATATATATAGCTGGAACCCACATATCCTCTGTTTTGATTGGAAAAGGCCTTGTTGTGGAGGGTTCAACCCGCAAAATAGAGGATAAACAGGTTCCAGGTATATATTTGTTTGTTCTATGTATTTTTTCATTGTAGACAAGTTGGTGGGAATTCCAGGCAGCAAAGTGTTTAAACTTTCGGGGAGTAACGTATTTTTGTTGGTGGCGTGAAGCTAAGAAAACAGAGGACCCGAGGACCCTAAAGAAATGCCATAACATGGAACCTAAAAAACACCCAATTGAAAAAGAAAATCGTCTTCCAAACCTCCATTTGGGGTTCCCTGTTAATTTTCCAGGGTGTATATAAGTTGTCTTGATTTAAAGTAGCTGTGACTTGAGCATCTTGAAATCGAGTAGATACCAGGGTATGATGACATGATATAACCTAACAAGTAACCTTTTTTCAAATGGCCGATCGCTTATTGAGGGGACTGCAGAAAGTTTCCTGGGGAGGATAGGGGTGAAGGGTAGGGTATGCCCAGAGTGCAGTGCTGCATCTAAAGTGAAGGTGCAGTTGGACGGCTGCCAAACGGACGGATCCATGGGACGAAAGGTATATTTACCCGCATTATTTACAATAAAAAATCAGACAAATGTGGGTAACTATACCATTCCCATGGATCCGGGGTCCGGTGATCTATTCAACATACCCCTTGGGTGGTCATTGAATGTTTGGCAAAAAGGGTTACGCCCAGGTTCTGGCTGCCTGTTTGTCTGGTTCTCTGGCCTAACTAGCAATCCATCCGTCCATAGTCGCATTTACCTTCCTGTGAACTAAAACATAGCCATGGAAATTTCACCATGTTGATGGTATTTACGCAGGAAAAATGGAGGTTTTTCCATGGCGATGTTGGCGTACCTCTGGTACATCTATATATTTGACACCTTTAAGAACCATTTGGCACCTCTTTGAAGGTGCTGGTAGGTAACTCTCACTTTACCACAAACGGATGTTTGGGAATGTCATTTTTGAGCAGCTCACATATTTTTCCAGCATTTTAAAGTGTGGCAACTTCGCGATCTGTTCCCGTTATCAAAAAGCACTCTGTGGAGGGAGCTCAGGGTTTGCCATAATCATCTGAGAAATTTCCGTTAAAAAATAGGAGAAACCCTACATCACTAAGGGACTTGCTACCTGTCAATCTTTAGGGGCCCGATTTTCCCATGTAACGGCTGGTTCTTATGGTGGACCCCGGAGTTTCTTTTCAAAAACCCATGTCCACCACACTGCCTCTGCCTATCCATCGTTGTTTGGCAGGCCATTGGTCCTCACCCAAGTGTGCAACAGAAACATCTGGTGATAAAAACATCTAAACACTGCCCCATGACGGATCCATGGGAATGGAGATCTTTACGATTGTTAGTAATTGTAAGTACGTTTATATTTCTTTTAAAAACCTATCTACGGGATTTACAAGTTTTGCAACCTACTTATAAAAGGGGGTTATACTCCATTTACTAAGTATACATACTAAGTACCATAAACATCCCAGTACGTAGTGTGACCTGCAAATACGACTTTTTCACGGACCTCTGGGTGATGGAATTTGACTTTCATCAATTCTCTAAGCTCCATATCAAACCCATGACGGATCCATGGGAATGATATATTTACCGATCCGTGAATGGTGGATTTTTCTATTTTTATGGTGTATCAGTAGGCCTATGGGAAAACAACTGTAAGTTTTGTTATTGCTTCTTCCACTATTAAGTGCAATATCTACAGAAAGGCAGAAACACTTTGCATTTGCCTCTTTTCTTCATGCTTTCCCCCTAGATCTACCGGTGGCACATACTCATGATCGACTCATTGGCAAATAACTAGATGTCTTCAGCTAGGTGTCCTTTTTCAAAATGGTGACGAATGTATGCGAATGTGATAGTGAATTGTGAAAAAAAAACAGCGAAAAAACACTCATGACATCCAAAAGTAGTTGGGAAATACTCCACAGACTTTCCAGAATCCGGTCGACCCCTCCCGAAGATTCGTAGGATTGATGTACCATCAATCCCATCTCCAGGTCATAGGAACATAGGAGAAATCCCTAAACATCTAAACCTTAGGACATATCTGGATCCTTAGGGCATGGTGATTTTCCATGTTGATCCCTTCAAACCACACAACCACACCTCTTTGGCCAAAGCCGCGCGAGACCGACGCATCAGCCTGAAGCGATTTTTGGAAGGAAAAAAAACGGTGCAACCTCCAAAGACTTTGGAAGACTATCAGGCTTTGCCATAATCACTTGAGAAATTTCCCTAAACAATTGGAGAAACCTACCACATCACCAAAAAACTTGCTACGTGTCAATCTTTAGGGGCCCGATTTTTTTGCCCATGTAACTTGTGGTTCTTTTGGTGGACCCCGGAGCTTCTGGGACTTGGATCTATAGACCCTACCTACCCAGCCAACGGTAGCGGTTTCATGAAGGTTTTGGGAAGTTGGGATTCCCGATCTCAAACATCTAATGTCATCCTGATTCTGACTGTTACATCGAAGGTTTATACGATTGGTATCTATCCCAGAGGATCCATGTATGGTATATTTACCTACATTTACCATAAAAATCAACCAAATGTAGGTAAATATACCATACATTACATGGATCCTTTGGTTATATTTGGTATTGTGTTGTATAGGTTGGAATATTATACCACCTTTGTTGGGGATGAAATATAAAATCCTCGTATACTTCGATTTGCTTTTTGGGTGGGTAAACAAATCCCCAAATTGTGGTTTAATGGTGGTGTAACAGTTGGGGAACTAAAAAATATAAACACACAAAAGTCCTTAAGCAAAAACGTCTTGGTGAGGCACCAAACCTAATACTCTCAAAATTATGACCACCAAACTCAAACTCCCCAACAAAAATCGCCTCCAACAAAACGCACCCACAAAAAAAAAAACAAATCGCACACGTATGGTCCGACCTTACGACCGGAATGACCGGTGTAACATCACCAACCTCTAACTTCTTGCAACGGCAACCATTTTCTACATGTAGGAAACAGAAGGTGATTGGATTTGCAGGGTAACCAACCCAAAGCATCCAAACCATAAACCCTTCCCATCCGAGTGGTATTAAGGGATCCAATCCCACAAGAGCTTAATTAGAACAAAATACAACATACTCTGACACCTCACGAAAGAATCACAGTAAACTTTACTTCACCCTATGTATATGAACCAGTGCCCGCAGTACTAGTACTACAGCCATTGGCGGCTTGGTATTGGTGTTGTTCGAAAAAACCACGGGTCCTTCGGGATTGGTAACCTCATCCTTTTGACTCACCTTAGAAAAACCATGGTTACCAACCTAACACATGGTTGTTACAAAACCAGAAAAAATCCACTTGAAGTTTGCAAGAGATCCAAGTGGCGGTAACAAATGGAAAGTCCCCTTTGCGGGGAAGTAAAGTTCCTCAATGAGAACAGTCCGATGGCGGATTTTTTTTTGGACGAACGAATCAACGAAGGAACGCAGCCTTCGAAGTTTTTCAAACAAAAATAACCAGAGTTTTTAAGGAGGACCTAATAGTATAGAGTCCAAAGGAACTGATCTGTGCCAAATAAAAGGAAATCTGTTCATTAGCAAATGAAATGATTTGGTGATGTTGTTTCTTTTCTATAAATCTACTCATTATGTTCTAACAACTTGGAAAATCCCACACTGCTCTTGAAAAAGCTCCCTTTTCATCCGCGATCTTACAACAAAAACATCAACATTCACCGAAAAGATACACCACCTTCGTTTTTTCGCTAACACTCGCTAGAAACAAAAACAACAAAAGCACTACTAGTTACTATACGTAGAGCTATTGGGCCCCGAAATTTCCATACCCGAAAATGAATAGGTTAGTAACTGTGGGGTTTTTTTCCACCCCAGAAATACGTGGAGAAAAAAAATCACCTTACGTGGTGTTCGGGCCCACCTTTAATATATGTCACTAATCAACAAAACCAATGTGTTCGACAGGGAGTTTCCAAGGACCAACCTCAAGGTACGGTTCCGGTTGAATCGGTTTCGTGGATGACCCGGAAAGCGACTGTGGCGATTCTTATCTTTGGTTTTCAAGTAAGTATCAATATACAAACAGCACATGGTACATGTTTGTGTAAAATTTGTATAGTCAGAATTTGTTTACAATATTGATTGATAGGCTATTGTTCTATCTATTGTTAAGTTATCTTCAGTGGGAATCATTCCAATGGGCTCAATTTGCCAACAAAAATCTCCAGAACAATTTGGGCCACGAAACAAACCCTCCTACTTTCCATTATAGTGGTTGTTTAATAGGGATCCCTATGATGGTTCTTTATAATCCCCATGTATATATATATATATACGTATATATAACTGGGTAGTATAATCCCCTGTATACCCTAAACAACCAGGTTTTTTCAGTGCTCATTTGTTTCTGCAACGCGTCAGGCGTTTTAAAGTCCACAGAATTCGTCGTGATGCACTTGCAACTTGGAAGTGATACTGTGATACCTAATTTATCATAAAATTCCAACGAATCTATAGGTGAATATATCATACATGGATCTAATGGTTCGCTTTTTGGGGAGGGGCCTATTCCCATATATGCTCCATGGGAATATTTACCCGACATTTTGCCCTAAATTGATTGTAAATCAGTAAATAAAATATCGCAGTCCCATGGATCTCACATGGGATTGTTTTATAGTGTGTGTTTGTTATTATTTTTTCCAGACCTATTTCAGGACCCTCCTAAATTTGATATCTTTCAAAGAAAATGGACCCTTAGGTATAGATTTGAAGGACGCGGTAATCCCGTTGTTTTTTTCCGCTTGTAGGTGTGTTTTTTTTCTGCCAGTTGGCTGTTTTGATTTCTCATGCGGCTCCGTACTTTTTGCGTGTAGCATCAACATCAAGAAGAAAACACTTCAGGACTTCTGGCTCGTATATTACATATATGATATTCACATATATCATATATTTACACTACGCAACAATATACTTCACCAGACTGACTATCACTTGAACTTGGCATGTTATCCTTCCGTGTATTCACCATGATTATCATGTCGAAGAGATTGGTTGCTAATGAATATGCATATTTCCCCCTTTCAACCTTCCAGTTTTTTATATGGTATACAAATAATCTACTCTAGATCAAACAATATAGTTAAGTCATAATCAAAGTATTGAGAGGTATCAATACAAGTAAACATATACCCAAATGCTGCATGTATGGACTATTTACTTGAGCAAAACATGGCCCCATTCAAAGGGGAGATGTAGGGTAAACATTCCTGCATGGGAGCCCCATGCATATTAAAACCCTAGGAACCTTGTCAGAGAATGATTGGGGTGTCCAATCACCTCCAAAACGCAAAGTGTTTAGGTTCCATTGCCATTCTCACAAGATGATTGGATCCCTACTGTTGATGGAAGGAATCCTGCACCACCTTGGATGTATAAAAAAACCTTGTAAAGAATGGGATAAACTACCAACTGTCAACTGGTGAACGCCAGATTTCTTCCATCAACAGTAGGGATAGTGACCCAAGAGTCACCTTTAGTAAGTAATATAATGATTGGCATTGCTATGATGATTCTTTAATCCCCATATAAATAATATATATATATATGGGTAGTAGAATTGATTGGATCCCCACGAAAACCATATTTTTTCAGTCTCCCCTAAAAACCAGCATCTCAGCCGTTTGTCCGGTCCAAGGATCGATTGGCTAGATTACCTTGAGGACGGAAAACCTGACCACGCCGCGCTTATCACCAGGCGGACAGCGGGCCCAAAAAAGTCACCATTTCAACGGCGTGAAAACCGCTCAGTTGGGGTTGGTAGTGATTTTCTACCATTATTTCCCAGGGTTTCCTACTAATTCCAGGTCCCAGGTGCAGGATTTCTGACATCAAAAAAGTAGGATCCCATGGAAATAATGGAAATGATATGTTTACCTACATTACCGGGTTGTTGTGTGTTTTTTTCTTAATGGTTAAATGCCAGGTCAATATACCATACATTGGATCCCTATGGATTTAAAAGTTGGCGGAGCACACCTTGCACCACCGATGAATTTCCTGCTGTTTTCTGCGCTATCTTTCCCTCAAATCCTTTTAAGTCACAGAGACTCAATGATCCTCAACAAAAACACAATTGTAGAAAACAAATATCATCAATATCAACAAAACACTTCCAGATTTATTCAAAAACACCTATATCTAAGAAGGTTTGGTCTTTCCAACTGTTCTTTCTAAAAATGATTCATGTAAGGGTGCCTAATATGCAAAAAAACACACCCGGGAACCACCATTCACGGGCTCCTGAGGAGGGCTGCTTGCTCCAGCATAGGGTGTTTCACGAAACTGGCCTATGCACCTCATGAGATTTCAATGTGGGATATATAGGTGAGGTTCCGATGTTAATTGCCAGGATTATACCCAAATGCTTCATGTATGGAATATCTACCTACATGTACCACGGATTTAAGCCAAATGTAGGTAAATATACCGTAAATGGAGCATATGGGATAGATACCCTCCCTGAAACTAACAGCTCGCACCTGAAAATGAATGGTTGGAAGATTTGTTTCCTTTTGGGAAGGTCTCTTGCCAGGTGCTATGGTAGTTTTCGCGGGAGTGAGAGAATGGGGCCCCTATAAGTCAGGTAATGGCCGAAAATAAAACAAATAAATACATAAATAAATACATGAATAAATGAATACATGAATAAATGAATACACAAATAAATAAATTGTTTCCACTGGTGTTATTTCACCCCTATAAGTGGAGCTGTTAACCCCTTTTACAACTGGTAGGGGCCCACATTGTAGTCTGTATATACGTATATATATATATAGACATATGTTTATTACATTCTTGTCTGGGTTGGCTTATCCTATAGAAACCTAAAACGAAATGACACTGTTACTGGGAGAGCACCCCAAATTTCAATATCTCAAATATCTTCCTCAAAAGTAATATTGGATATGTTTCTCCCAAAAGTATGAGGGATGCAGTTGTGTTCATTTAAAAAATGTATTTATGCTCCATGGGACTGGAATATAGTTGGAATATAAAATTGAATACATGAGCAACCTTCAAAACCCTTATGACATTCCATTGTACTTGTTTTTTTCACTGAAGTTTGTAAAGACATGGGATTCATCACCATGAAAAATCACCATGCTGGTGAAGATGTTGTACTGTTCCAGCAAACACAAGCAAATGCAACCCCTTTTATTGGTTGAGTTTGATGAACCAAAATTAGGTGGTGGTTTCAGCCCATTAAAAAAATGAAACAAATATTAGTCAAAGTCAAATTGGATCAAATTGGATCTTTCCCCCAAGTATCGGGGCAAAAACATAGAAAATCATGAAACACACAGCCACCTAAAAAAAAGAACATCAAACAAACCCTTCCCCACGTGTCGTCCACGTTTTTTCTGCCTTCTTCCGAACCAGGACTCCCCACGTCTCTCCGCAAAGAAACCCTCTACCCCCATCCAGCCAAAGATGCTTTCGGTCATCAAACATCAAATTCACAATGTGTTTCAAGCCAAGGTTCCAAGAAAGTTACAACACACCCCAAGAGCACACCCCAGGCAATCCCCTAGCCAACTATGAAAGGAATCCCTTTGTAGCCTGTTGGTAAAAGTTTAGGGGTGTGCTCCAAAGGTGTGTTGAAACAACCTTAGAAAGGTCCAGTCCCAAAATCCCCCACCAGTGACATGAACCAAAAAAATCCTGATTGGTTAAAACAAGGATCCAGGAATATTGGCTTATTAATTACTATACAACAAACAACCAGTTTTTTGAGTCACTGTTCAACTGGCTTCCTGTGAATGTTGGCGAATCAACCAAACCCCCCTAAATGAACCCCCCCCAGAAATAATGCTTATTAAGTGCTTATTAACCATGGGTTCCCTTGATAAAGCATTACTTTAAGAGTCACGCTTTCAGAATTGTTACATGACATTTTCCCATGTGATGTCATGTGTGATCTTCTCATCATCCCCAAACCAACTAATTAAATACAGTTCATTCGAAACCCCCCCCCAAAAAAAAAGGTGCCAAATAGTATATTCGACTTTGGATGTCCGTGGGCCTTACTAAGAGACAAGCTGCTGATTAAGAATAATAATAGCCCCTTCCTCATTGCCTTAATCATTTCCTCGAGTGGGCGGGGGAAGAGAGATGTGGGAGGGCGAAGGTAGTTCCCAAAAAGCACAAAGAATCTTTGAACAAAAAAACATGGAATCTTCGATGTATTAGCTTGGATCAGAGTGAAACAAAAAATGTAACCCACAAGAATCAGCGAGTGGTGATAAGCTCACCTGTTATTGATAAGACCAACGGTGTGCCAAATGATGTGGAGAGGTAATTTTCCGACCTTTAAATAGTACCTTTTCATGCAATCAGTCTAAATTTAAAGATATTTAATTTAAAGAATTTAAAACGCAGATTAGATGACACAAGTCGCCCTACATATAAGATCCTCAAGTTTACGTACATTTAAGGTCACTACTTTTCTCAATGGTTGAATCCAGGCTTACTGGTAGTCCACATTTTCTGAGTAAATGATAGTAAATGGACCATATAAGAAGATGTATCTCCTATTGAATCATGGCTATTTTCCAGCCATGTTGCCTCTAGTTTTACCAGAAGTCTACCTCCATGTATGGTATGTTTACCTACTAATTTACCATTTAAAAAACCGACCATTAATGTAAGGTAGATATATCAATCCGATGGATCTGGGCAATTCAGCCTAATTCTGAAATCTGAATTGAAGGGATTTGTTTGGGGGGGAATTCCACTACTGAAGCACCATTTAAGGTGACCTCGGGCTGAGGTCGTATTCAATAACTGGTTGGTGGTTGAACCCACCCACTTGAAAAATATGATCGCCAAAATGGGTTCATCTTCCCCAATTTTCGGGGTGAAGATAAAAAAAGATTTGAAACCACCACCTATGTAGTAAGTTCCCATGTAGGGTTATTCCCCTTCCAAATGGGCTAAATGGCTTGTAAACATGGGTTACTAACCACTTACTAACTGGGATGATCCTCCAAGCATTCAATAAGCATGGATCGTACGAGTTTGAACTTTTACATCTTCCAGTCTTCCACCAACGACCAACGCCTGACCGAGCCATGACTTCGCGCCGTCTGTGCCGCCTGAACAGGTAGGTTCTGAGAACGACACGTGACCATTAAAAGGTGAGGCCTGGTTTAACCGTTGTTAAACACCTGAAATTGAAGGGTGTTGAACATACGAATGATGATGATGATGATGATGATGATGATAATGATGATGATGATGATGATGATGATGATG
>DF240960.1:15881-43727 GCA_000507305.1 Breviolum minutum Mf 1.05b.01 | reverse complement strand
TGATCATGATGATCATGATGATCTATGATGATCTATGATGATCATGATGATGTATGATGATTTATGATGATCTAAGATGATCTAATATGATCTATGATGATCTATGATGATCTATGATGATCTATGATTTCTATGATGATCATGATGATCTATGATGATCATGATGATGTATGATGATCTATGATGATCATGATGCTGTATGATGATCTATGATGATCTAAGATTATCTATGATGATGTATGATAATCTATGATGATCTAAGATGATATATGATGATCTATGATGATCTATGATTATCTATGATTATCTATGATGATCTTTGATGATCTATGATGATCATGACGATCTATGATGATCTTTGATGATCTATGATGATCTATGATGATCTATTCCACCTAAAAAACTTGGCTTACCGAAGAATGGTACCAAACTGCACATGTCCAAAGATTTGTGCTTCGGTTGGGAGGTTTATTCATCAGTACGTCGATCATTTTGGAGATTCTGACAGACTAGCATCCCATTTCGCGGGAAATTACATGAACATGACGTCCTGCCATAGCCATTTCAACACCCTTCCCTTCTCCTTCTCCTTCAAACTTTGAAAAACATCGTCTGGAAAAGGGGTTAAAAAGATACTTAGCTGGTTTTTCACACACATTTACAGTATATGATTATGACTCGACTCTATACTTTACACCATTTTGAAGCTATCTTAAACCGTTTCCACATTACATACACTAACATGTATACCCATAGGATCCATGTATGGTATATTCACCTACATTTTGTTAATCTTTATCTTTATGGTAAATGTGGGTGAATATACCATACATGGATCCTATGGGATATATATATATATAAATGATATATAAAGTAAATATATATATATATATTTAGATATTAGATATACATATGATATATAGTAAATTAAAAAAAGATTCCAACATTCCAATCATCCACCTAGTCGTGGCCTTTCAACTCACCCCAGGAACCCTTTCCCTTCAACGCACCTCCCGTGGAGATTGTACCCAGGGCGGTAAGGTGGGTAACGAGGCACTGGCCACATTACCACTTCCCGGCAGATCTTGAAGTTTGACTTCAGGCACCTCCCGAAATTCCGGGGGCACCATGGTATTTAGCTGGTGTGAAAACGGATGGGAAGTCTTGGGGATTACACACTTATAAATACCCACTACATATAGGGCTTATATAGGGATTTCCCATATAGGAGGTATGTTGGTAGGGGTACATCCAACTATCCCCTGATTTTGTTGTTTTTGTGGGTACATGGATTCGATGATTGTAAAAAGAAAACGAGCAGGTTGGTGTTTGAATTTGACAAGCTGCCCAAAAGAGCAAGATGAGTCAATGTAGTACTTTTTCCAGTCAAATTCGTTCAAGTATGTGATAAGTATGTGTATTACATATTTACATCTTAAGTGTCTTGTTTGAAAAAAAAACACTCTGATTCCACACGTTAAAACAAAACAATGACCTGGCAATTCTTTGTGACCTTTGGGATGGTTCAGTGACCTTTTGCAAAGGTTCAGTGACCAACCCAACGATCAGGGATAAAAAGATCACGGCTTGAATCACCTGGTAGTATCATCCGCTTAGTTTGCTTCATTGATCGTTGCAAAAAAAGTTCCCAAAATCTTCCCAACATCTGAATGGTAATACTGAAATCCTGCACCAGTTGATGGATAGTTGTTTGTCCCATTATGTACAATATTTTACCACCATCCAACCGGTGGTTGGGAATGGGGATTTCTGAACCATCAACAGTACACCATGGCATAAAAAAACAGTCAACACTTGGGTTATATCACTGATCTGGCCAAATGAAATCATATTTTCACCTTTTTTCAGGTATACCTATAGATTTCCCTGAAATAAGCGGGATTTCCCATTTTTCCCCTTCCCTAAAAAAACGCCTACCAAAATTGGGGGGCCCAATCGGCCTTGGCCTCCGGGGCCTTGGAGGCGATGGCACCTGCGGAGATACCCTCCAGGGGATGGATACATATCCCACCTTGGGAAGTTCGGAAAATCATCTTCAAAATGCCATTTTGGGGGGATTTGTTAGTTTCCTGGAGGGTATATCTTACCCTCCCTGAAACTAACAGTTTACCCCTGAAAACGGATGGTTGGAAGACGATGGTTTCCTTTTGGAATGGCCTATTTTCAAAGGCTATGTTAGTTTCAAGGAGGGTATATCCTAAGATTTCGAGATTTCCCCTATAAATCCTATAATCCTATGACCTGGGGATGAGATTCTGGGGATGGGATTGAGACCGACCATCAATCCATCCCGAATCTTCGGGAGTCCGGTCTGGATTCTTAGGGAGTGTATCAAAAAGGTTGGAAACCATCCATTTCTAGGTGCTAGGGAGGGTAAAATTTCGGGATTTCCCCTAAAATCCTATGACCTGGGGATGAGATTCTGGGGATGGGATGTTTCAATCCCATCAATCCTACGAGGCATCTTCGGAAGGGGTCTGGATTTTTCAGGGCCAATGTATCAACAAATGTTTCAGGTTCTTACCTAGGCAAATATACGTCGGCAATGGAATATCCACCATGAATGAAGATGTATTTCCTATTAAACATGGGGATTTTACAATGTCATGTTGGTTTTCATCAATAGATTTTTCTGGTTCTGGTAATAGGTGGTAGGGATTATATAACCCCCCAGAACGCAACATATACCTTTCAAAAAGCGGTAAAAAACCTGCCAGTTGGGTGATTATATGCTACCTACCACCTTATACAAATGTAGGTAAATATGCCAGTCCCATGGATCCTATGTATGAGAAAGGGAATTGAAATTAAATGGTGGTGAATTTTCAACCCATCTGAAAAATATTAGTCAAATTGGTAATCTTCCCCAAATAGGGGTAAACAAAAAAATGTTTGAAACCACCACCTAGAAAAAGATATTTGCCCTTAAATGGTCCATGTTGCATTAATTGACCATACCATAGTGCAAAAACACACCTTAAATCCAAGGTCTTACCATTGTGGAGAGTTGAGTCCGGCAAATCCTCGTTCGCCAAATCGTGGGCCAGTCGACCACAATACGACCCCAAATTGGCCAATTCACCATGTGAGCTACGAAAAAAACCCTCCTACTTTCCATGAAATCCTGGTTGGTTTATGACGGGATCCTTATATTGGCGTATTAAAATCCCCATATAATTGGGTAGGATGTCATCCCCTATACAACCTAAACAACCAGGGGCCCCTTTTTTCATTGCTCATGTGACTGGAAGCATTAACACCAAAGAAACTTTGTCCTCCCTGACCCTAACATTGCACTGAAAATGGATGGTTGCATACTACCCTCCAGGAAACTAACATATCCCACCTGGGGAAAAGGAACATCATTTTCAAAATGCCATTTTTGGGGGGATATATTAGTTCACTGGAGGGTATTTTCAGGTGCTTATGTCGGTTTTAGGGAGGGTATCATGAAAACAGATTTCAGAGATGAACATGAAATGTAGATATCATTGATCCAAGAACATCAAAGTAGGCATACCCCAAACAGTACCAGTGCAACGTATACAACTCTGATGGAAAAATGAGTTTTTGTTCATACCACGTGAAGAACTCTGAGATCACAACCCCTGATTGGGTATCAAACGTTCAAACAAGTTGTAATATTGGCAAACCTTGGCTAAGGTTTGCCAAGTTGTGTAAATGGGCATGGGTCGATAAACGGGTCTGGATCGTTCCGCGATGATCCGGACGTCTGGAACGACCACTTTCGTAAAATGTGTTTTCCGCACGTCTGGAACGGAGTGCCTGGAATCATGATAATCATTTCATATACGACTTAAACTGAATCAAATGATTCTGCACTGGACGCACAGACCTGTTTTTTCTTCTTGGGCAACATGGCTGTGAATGGACACTGCCCTTGGATTCCATGGAACTGGTCTGGAACGGGTCTGGAACGGTCTGGAACGAGGTCTGGAACGGGATGGCCAAATTTTTCCAAAATTCACGAGATCACCCAGCATCGTACTTTGTAGTACAGAGTAATACTTTTCAGTACTTTGAAAAAGAACATGTCCCACCAACATAAAACAAAGGGGTCTGGATCATAGGTCTGGATCGTGAGGTCTGGATCGGTCTGGATCGTGAGGTCTGGATCGGTCTGGATCGCAGGTCTGGATCGGGGGTCTGGATCGCCTGTGGGTTTTGGGGGTTGATCCGGACCTCGCATTTTGACTTGCAGCCATATATCTATACCCTAAGAATCCATACCCATTCCTTGAATAGGATTGAGGGTTCCAATTCAATACCATCCTCAGAGTAGGATTCTAGGTGTATATAATCCTTTCCTTAGGACATACAGTACCTGGAGTCTTAGGGATAATAATGTTTTGTAATGTTCATATCAACGCCCCATCTTATACACACCATCACGCCCCCAACCCCCCCCGAATCCTACAGACCTTTCTCACCTTTCTCAGCCGTCAGCGTAGTAGCCTGTTTTTTAGGAGAGAAACGGACAAAAATCAGCAGTGACACTCCATCCCTAGGGATCCTGGCTCACCTTGTCAGAGGATGATGAGGGGGTGTCCAATCACCTCCAAAACGCAAAGTATTTAGGTTCCATGCTCCCATTCTCAGAAGGTGAGCCAGGATCTGTAGGGAATGGATCAAACGTCACTGTTTTTGAGTTCAAAAACATGAAGGACACTACACTTGAGCAGTTTATAGACAGCCCTTATGACGTTCCATTATAATTATATTGGTCCAATATTGGTGGGCTATTAGGGATCCTTAAAGTGCCTCATTATAATCCCTATCCCAAAGGATCCATGTATGGTATATTTACGGTATATTTACCTACATTTACCATAGAAATCAACCAAATGTAGGTATATAAATATACCATACATGTCCTTTGGGTATATAACTGGGTAGTATTTCATCCCCTATGTCAACTACATAAGCAGGGCTTTGATCACTGTTCACTATGTTCACTTGTTGCTGGTAGATATCAATCCCCTAGGATCCATGGGACGATTGTATACTTACCGACATGAATGGTTGCTTCTTATGGAACAATGCAGGTAAATAATAGACCATACATCTGGCCAAAGCATAATATTTCACCGACCTAGATTTCCCTGAATTACCTGAAATACGGGGATTTCATGGATTTCCCTTCCTCAGCTACCTTTTGGGGGCCCAGGTCGCTATCATTTGACCAAATACATTGATCCTACGCGAATGACGTGCCCTACAAAGAGACTCAAACCAAGTTATCAGCTGTTTGGAGAGTTACTTCTCCATCGGTGCAGGTAAACATACAACTTCAATGAAGATGTTCCACTCCCATAAGATCCCATAGGACGATTGTATATGTACCTAAATATGAGTAGTTGCGTTTTATGATCTCATCAACCGGGAAGTTCAAAAAAATGTTGATTTGACAACTCATTTTCTCCTAAGGTGAATTGGATATGGAATGTTTGATAGTTCAAATCAACCAATTCAAACAAGTGAATTGGAAAATATATTCAACCCATGTTTAATGGATATTTCAAGCCAAGTGATATTCTACCAATCCAATGTTTAATGTCCATAGGATCCATGGGACTGGTATATTTAGCTACATTTGGTTGTTTTTAATGATCAAAATATGGATCCATGTAGTTAAATATACCCGTCCCATGGATCCGTCATGGGCAATGGTTATTGGGTGAAAAAACCGGAACTCTTCAACCAAGCTCCAAGCTGCCCCTGGAAATTTGAACCATTCTTGTGCGGCTAAAAGGAGTTGTGAGGTCGTGTTTTTTGGCATTTTTTCTCCAGGCCAAATGTGGGCCCCTACGTAGGGTGATATAACTAACTCCACAAACACCAGGGTGAAATAACCCCAGTTACCTATTTATTTTCGGCCATTTATAGAGGTTGTAACGGCTATAACTCATTTATAACTAGTAACTAGTAGGTGCCCACCTTGGTGGAATTTCTGCCAAACAGTCTGAACAAAAACATCAAAAACCACAAAATCCCCCCCCCAACTATCAGCCATCTTCAAAGATGTCAAAACTCCCATATTCATAAGAATCATGGGACGCTCCAATGGAATCCGATGGAGGGATTTGAACCTGTATAGCGTACCCTCCCAGAAACTAACAGTTCGCCCCCATCCCAAAAGGAAACAAATCGTATTCCAACCATCCATTTTCAGGGGTAAACTCGCTGTTAGTTTTAGGATGTTTTAGGGAGGGTAATGATTAATTATAGGGTTTGATGCTACTACATGCTTAGGATTTTCAGGGAGGGTTTAGTAAATATGTTAGTTTCAGGGAATGTAAATAACGAGAAATCCTAAGAATCAACCACCAACCCAACCTGATCTGCCCAAAAAATCCACCGCCTCCTCCAGGGAGGCATCTATGCTGGCCGTGTTCGACGTCACCGAGGTGGCCGACGTTACCGAGGTGGCAGACGGCCGCCGGGCCGACTTGTCACCCAGGTGTCGTCGCGCCTTCTGGGGGATTTTCACGTGATGTATCACGTTGTGGTCCGTGGTGGGGTTTTTCATAACTTGAGAGATTATGATCATACATATTATTGGATACCAGTAGTATAGTAGGTAGTAGGTACCAGCTTTCTTCAAAAGGTGAGCCTTTGATTCCCCAAATGGAGGTCACTTACGAGTAGGCCACTTATGGGTCCAGGTCACTTTGAGGAACCCTGTAGTATCTGGAGCAATGTATATATCTTAAAAACTGTACAAAATATTTCAAGTGGAAGTCGTGGAAGTGTTTTAGTTTGAAAGAAAAGAAACCCAACTTTCATCTATCAATTGATCATCTTGACTTGGGGTATTTGGCTTTTGATTGCGTAGCATCGATGTTTCAGTACTCTATATAATAGTATGTTCGGCTTCTTCATTGGAATCATGCTCAACAACCGGATGCGACTTACATATCTTACCCATATGCTCAATGTATGATATAGTTACATTTGGTTCTTTTCAATGGTGAAATATAGTGAATGTAGGCAAATATACCAGTCCCATGGATCCGTCATGGGCTATTTAAGCCTTGGACTCTTCGTCTTTCCCCCCACAATCCTGACGGCACTTCAGCTTTGCCAGGTTCCTTTTGGGGGAACAGGCGGCAACCAACTGCAAGTTGCACGTGTCGATATTCGCGAAAAACAACGAGATATGGTTCAGTAGCTGCTAGCAAACCCATAATGCCATAGGATCCATGGGACTGATATATTTACCTACATTTACAGTAAAAGTATGTAAAAGTCAACAAAACAATGTAGGAAACAAAAACATACATGGATTATCGGATTCTAAGGGTACCATAGGCCTAATATTACACTGGCGAAGTTTAACGTAGCCCCCGAAAAATGGTGGTTGGAAAACTACTTTCCTTTTGGGGGCCCGGTAACTTTTCAGCGGCTATGTTTAACTCTGGGAGTGTAATTCAAAAACAATTACCCTCCCTGAAACCAACAGCAAACGCCCCTGAAAACAGGCCAAAATTGCCAAACAAAGAAACGAAAAAGCCTTCCAACCATCCATTATTATGGGTAAACTCGCTGGTTAGTTTCAAAATTTTCAGAGATAAATATGTTAAAATTCAGGAAGGGTAAATAGCAGGAAATCCTAAGAATCAACCACCAACCCAACCTGATTTACCAGGGAGTTTAACCCAAAATATATCAAAATATGTTACACCCCCCAAAACCTCTAACATAGCTACCCAAAAAACCAAGCCATGTTTGAAGCCGGAGATACATCTTCCAAACCATCATTTCTGGTATCTATGTTAAATTTCCAGGGGGATTAACCCAAAATACCCTCCAGGGAACTAACACATCTCCCAAAAATGGCATTTTGAAGATGATTTTCCCAACTTCCCCAAGGTGGAATATGCGATCGTTCCCTGGAGGGTTAACCCAAAACTCGACTCCAATGGGAAAGATCAAGGCTGTAAACTTCTTGGCTGTAAACCAACAAAACCCTCCTCGACTCGACTCCATTGGCGGATCATTTCGATCAAGGCCTGCCGCCGGCGCTCGATCTGCCGCGCCATGCGTTGACGTTTGGCTTCCAAGGTGGCAGCATCCTGACCGCGTCGGTAGGTGGGAACGCCCAACGGCTTGCTTAACGTGGGTTTTGGTAAGGATGCATGACCCAAATGCTCGTTTTGTATGGTATATTTACCTACATGAAAACCCCCAAAACTACCCAAATGTAGGTAAATAGGCCATACAAACCAGCATCTGGGTGAAGAAAAGAACACAATTCCCCGAAAAAACTAGATNTTACATCTAATGTGTATATATATATATTTATGAATATACATATTGACATTTATTAATACATATATCCATATCAAGCAAGTCAGGAATGGATGAACATTTTACTTATCCAAACTGGATGAACTCACTGATCCTAATCATTAAGTCCTCGATTCTGATATCCTTTAGTATACTACTATGATATTGATGGGCGTAATGTCTTTGCCTTGCAGAGTTTAGTTTATTGTAGTGGTATGAAAAACTTATAAACATGACATCGAAAAACTTAAGTATGAAATGATATGAACCTATGTTATTTATGGATATTCATGAAATAAAACGCCCACCAAATCTGAAGTCATGGTTCCTAAGAGACAAATGTTTCTCCAATGTGACTTCTTGATGGGCCAATGACTGTGAGTCTGGCATACCGACAGAGAATTTCCGTACGTTGATTACTGGCACCACCCAAAAAAATGATGAAAAATGTCGACCATCGAACCCAACCATCATTTTTCAGCGGATATGTGATATGTTAGTTTTCCGGGGGAGTATAGATAGTATAGTGTGTATATATATATATAAATATACAAGCCTGATATGTTGGATGCCAACGAAAAATAACAAAAACTAACTGCCCAAAAAGGTAAGTGAGGCCCGAAGGATTTCTAGTCAGTCCATGTCCCGGGAAAAGAAAAGAACCCCGCTATCGCTACGCTAAAAATTGTCAAGGTCAACTTGCAAGACCTCCGTAAACAGGAATTTCCACCGGGGGGGAAGTGGATGCCCTTGTCGATAAAAGTTGCAACATACATGGGAATTATGTATTTCACACATATTTTCCATGTGTACCTTAAACATCCTTAAACCATCCTTAAACCTACCATCTATAAATTTCCTTTCGACTAAACCTTGGAACTTTGCGGACAAAGGATAACACACTGTCCATGCTGAATATCAAATCTTGTGTGATGTATACTTAAAAGAACCTGGACTTCAAAGCAATGTTGTTTGCATTCCTTACCATGCATAACTCACAACATTATGTTTTGGAGCTTATTCTATGGCTGAAAACTCTAGCATTTTTCCATCCAAAGCTAAATCATGTTTTTCTATTCACCTTGAAAGTAGGCCCATACTAGTTATAAGTGGGGTCCCATAACTTCGCAAAAATATATGAAGAAAAAACAGTTTACCAATCTATTTGTCGGCCATTTATACAGGGGCCGAAAAAAAAAAAACTCCATTCAGTCCAACTATAACTATACCCTCTTTTCCAAAACTAAGATAGCAAATGGGAAAATGGAGAATCTCCAACGATGTATTCCCATCAATTAAATGTGGATTTTCCAGCCTGCTATCTTAGTTTACCAGAAGGGGCCCTCCCACGAGATGTTGCAACATGGCTCCAGACCTCCGAGTCGAAAAAGTTGATCAAAGCTCCTGAAACGCGAGAAACTCCTGGGGTCCCGATGTTTGTTGCGTTAAAATTCTGAAAAACCCATAGCATCCCAGGTTTTTTTGATATGTCTACAAGAATGGTTGATAAAAACATCGTTTTTCAAAAGTAGATAAATATATATATATATATACCAGTACCATACCTGGCTCCTGTGGGAAAAATAGCTTGATTGAAAATGCCCTACTAAACCAACAGGAAATACATCTTCAAAAGGGGTCCATGTTTTCCATTGCCATACCCTCCAAGGAAGTAACCCAGTTGAACATTCAAATTCGTCAAACTGGGGATCATTTCTCCAAAATGGCAGGTAAAAAAACTATTTATTAAAAAAACATCAAACAAAAACAGCACCTACTCTCACAAGCTGCATTTTTAGAGGTTGTGGATTATAATCATAAGCCATATTCTAGGGCTGACAACCCAACATGTTTCCACAAAATGTTCATGATCCAAAGGTAGGAAACGTGGAAAAATGCCCCCTCCCAGGATTTCATGGGCACGCCGTCCTGTCGCACTGACATGTATGGCCAATCCGCCATTGGCTCCATTGGCTATAGGCGAGTCCTATGGCTATAGGCGAGGAGAATTTCAAGATGTAAAAAAATCCCGGAAAAAATACAGGCAATACAGGCAACCCATACCATCCATGGGACGATTTGTATATTTACCTACTGTACATGAATGGTTGATTTTTATGGTAAATTAGTTGGTAAATATACCAGTCCCCATGGATACTCTGGGATAATGTATCCCTTCAAGTCTCTTTGACCACGTGTGGCCGACCATACTTGACTGTTTTTTCAGATCGACTTTCACTTTCTCTAACTTCTGGTCATTTTGGTACCCTTCCCCAACATATTTTATAAATTGCATATAAATGATTCCTACCTGTAAGTAAGAAAAATATAATGTTTGGTAGGTGTCTTGTAACCCCCAAAAATAATCATCCCCACTATAAGCAATGTATGCCCCAGTTGTGATCGATTCTCTTTACTCTGATTTGGGTACATCATTCAATTTGATAGTCTTTTGCAGAGATGGAGTAAACCATGAAGTCAATCAACTAGTCAACCAATTGAATTAAACCACATCATGTCGTTGTTTCTATAGTTTTCTACGGTCAAAAAACGGGGGTCTACAACTCCACAAACAGTGACCTATATGCAAACAGTTTCTCAACATACAACACTTACACTTAGCGTAGAAACACTTAATTTGTTGTTGTTGTTGTGGTTGTTGTTGTTGTTGTTGTTCATAGTATTGTTACTGTACATATGGATACATATTTCAATTTGTCTTGCTCCAAAGCATATTCGTGGCATACACACCAGGACCATAACCTAAAACAAAGATAGCTCATTATAGTTATTATAGTTGATTCCCTAAAAGGACAGAATCTTCTAAGTATCGTTTTGTTCCAAAGGGCAGTGTTAGTGTCAAGGGGTGGATCTTCCCTTCAAACATCCAAGACTCCGAACCGCCTGCGACATCACCGAAGCCATTGATCCCAGCAAGACATCTCGTTCCTGGAGGCATTTTAACAAAATCTGAAGCTAGTCATATGGGTGTTTCCAAAAATAGGGGTACCCCAAAACAGATGGTTTATAATGGAAAACCCTATTAAAATGGATGATTTGGGGGTACCACTATTTTCGGAATATCCTGTTGATGCTTCAGAAATCTGGCGAAAAAGCGATATCCAAAGTAGCACAACAACATGTCACACTTGCCTTACCCAAAAATAAAGTACTTCAGTAAGTAAACCAAAACAGGCAGTGACAAAACCAAAGGATCAAACAGTGTGAATGGGATAGTACTGTTATGTACTGTTGATGGATACAATCAATCGAGTTTCCTGGTTCCCTTAATAGGTGGTAGGTACCATATAATCCCCCAATTGGCAATATATACCACTTATATACCACTTATATATAGTCCTTGCCTATTGGGTGATTTTATATCACCGATCCCACCTATTAAGGGAACAATCGAAACAGCTATTGATACAATTCCTATAGCATTTGGAATCAAATGAACATCCCGAACTGGCTCGAAAATCAACCGTGTGTGCCATGGTCAAAAGTCGCTATACTTCCTGGGGAGTTTACTCATCCCACCCTTTGAAAAGGAATCCTAGTAATTGGTATTCCTAAACCCCTAGTATTGGGTTGATTTTCCCATCCCTCATTATATGGGGGTTTCCTAAAATGGTGGTACCCCCAAGTCATCCATTTTAATAGGGTTTTCCATTATAAACCATCCATTTTGGGATACCCCTATTTTAGGAAACACCCATATGGAAATAATTGGAGTTTTGGACCCTCGCACTTATCAATTTCTTCTGGGTGTTGTCCGATGATGTGGTCCATCAACAAGTGATGGACCATGCTCACCGTGCTCAGTTGTCCATGGAATTACCGGCACACACAAATCTTCTTACTCAATACCCAACCACCATTTTTTTGCCTACACCCCGGAAAATTAACATGGAACCCCAAAGTGAAGGTTTGGAAGATGATTTTCCTTTTCAAAGGGCTGTTTTTCAGGTTCCATGTTAATTTTCGGGGGTGTAGTTGGTGGTTTCAACCCATTTCAAAAATATCAGTCAATTTTTTGTTGAACATAAAACATATTTGAAACCACCACCCAGTTGTAGAGGAAATCCATCAGAAAAGGTCCGTCACTTGTCATGAGCTTCGCTTTGCTTCACTTTTTGACAAAAAAAACACTACAAGAAAATATGTCCCTCCAATGGTGAATGCCATAGAAGAAAGCATCAACAAACAACTGGTTGGTGGTTGAACCAACCCCTTTAAAAAAATATTAGTCAAAATGGGAATCTTCCCCAAATAGGGGCGAAAATAAGACATATATATATATGTATATATAATTGAAACATCAACCAGGTGATTCAAAGTGCCCTTTTCATCCCCTAGTTGGAGGTCACTTAACCCCTTGAAAGGGTCACTTAACCATCCCAAAAAGGTCACTTTGAATCACCTGGAACATCGCACAAAAAGAAATCCTAAGTGAAATCAACAAACGGTCCAATTTCTGTCTTCACCTCCTCTGGTGCATCTGACGGGAATTCCCGCACCTGAACAACGGCCCCCGATGGAACGGTTGTGAAGCATATGGGGGGTTCCTTAAATGGTGGTACCCCCAAAACACCCCAAGATGATCATTTTAGTAGGAAAACCCATGGTTGTTGGGCACCACCATTTTAGGAAACCCCCATATAGTCTGCTATGGTCCCTGATTCACAATGATTCGACGTATTTGACCCCTAAAATGGACCTGCAAATTGCCGCTTTTGGTAAGTTTGACCCATATAGCCATTTGTGACTGTATCACATGTTTTTTTCCGGGTTCCGGTCCAATTGAAACATGGCTGTAAGTTATTGTCATATACACTCAAACCTGTCATCAGCTTTCTCAAGATAAGGGTGACCACATGAGGTAAACATCCCAAATGTTGAGACTACATCCCTGAAAAACACTAACATGACAAAGGAAAAACAACCCAGATTGAAGATGTATCTCTTATTGGTTTAATTGGCACCCCGATTTGAAGGTGCTGGTTAAACAAAACAAATGTGAAACAACTTAAAATCACCATCATTCATTTTCATCTTCCATTCACCATTCCTTATGAAACCTTTGGACGGGTACCCACTGGTTTCTCATCATGGCTTGCACCTCCAGGGTAGGGTGCGCGGACAGCGTTGGCACTTCCACAACTTCCGGCCCGGAGCTCAAAGCCTTGGGACAGGAAAATATGGGGAAAAAAACATGGAGAACAAAAAAACAACCTCCAGGTGATTCAATTCGTGCCCTTTTCATCCCCTAGTTGGAGGTCACTTAACCCCTTGAAAGGGTCACTTAACCATCCCAAAAAGGTCACTGTGAATCACCTGGCTGGTTAGTTTACTGTAGTATTTTTGGGGCGATAAAAACCTTAATTTTTCGTGGTTTTGGGGGTTCAAGGGTATATTTTTTGGGGGGATGACATCCTACCCAGATATGTTAGGTTAGGAATTTAGTAAACCATCGTAAGGTTGTTCAGGCTTTTTTATGGCTGGTAAATTAGTAGAGAAATATACCATTCTCATGCATCCTATGGGATGGATGATAATAAATCACATCTTGTACTCACTGGAGCAATTAAAAGAACTGGCTGTTCAGGGGTTTCATGGAAAATTAGTAGAGAAATATACAATTCCCATGGATCCTATGGGATATATGATAGTGAATCTTGTACTCATTTGAGCAATGAAAAAAATCCTGGTTGTTCAGGGCTCTTTTGGGGAGATGACATCCTACCCAGTGATGCGGGAAAATTATTTCACCATGACATACAAGGTGGGCCCCTACCAGTTATAAGTAGGGTTACAACCCCTATAAGCAGGGTTAGAACCCCAGTTACCCATTTATAAGGCCACTTATAGGGGTTATAACTTCATTTACAACGATCGTAGGGGCCCACCTTGTAAGGATCCCTATTAAACATCCAGGTTCTTCAAGTCGTGCCTCGTTTTGAACCCATAAAACTCCCCACATGAAATGTCATGAACTGTCGGGTTTCAAATCTACCCACGGTTGTAGAATTCAAGTACAATAAGATCCAAATAAAACACAATATACATAGCATATAGAAATCCCTAAGAATTCCATTTGGACTTTGCAACGTTTTTTTTTGGGAAACGTCTTGGAACGCTGCCCTTAAAACCCTTGGATTCTCGGTCTCGGCACCTCCACCCGCTCCGTTGAAGTTGCTGTCCCCTGTCGGTCAATGGTGCCAAAGAGGTGACAGTTTAGGACACCGGGTCGAAAATGCAAGGGACATGAAGGGACTATCGACTTTGAAGAAACAAAACGACAAAAACATATTACTTAGCAATGTGGCGATGTGTGCTTGGACAGTTACTTATCCCTAAGGATCGAGATATGTCCTAAGAAATGGATTTCCCCTATATTCCTATTCTGGGGATGGGATGTTTCGACCATCAATCCTACTGGATAGGGAGGGGTCTGGATTCTTAGGGTATAGTCAATGTTCGTTATAGTTAGTCGCTTCGTTGTTTAGTTGGGGGTTGAGTTTGTTCCTTGGTCCGTTGGTAGTTCCTTGCTTAGTTGAGTAGCTAGTCAGTTAGCTAGCTCATTAGTTAGTTGGTTAGTTTGTGATCAATTTGCTAGTTAGTTTGTAAGTCAGCCAGTTTAATACTTTCGGCCTGTCTTTCTTTTTTCTTGTGTTTGTTTGTTATTATAAAAATGTCGTTAATTCGTTTGTTATTTAGTTTGTTTGTTTTGTTGTTGGTTTCCTTGTTATTTTGTTTGTGCGTCAGTGGACGAGCTTTTTTCGGACCTCTGACACAATGCCCAAATGCCCGTGGTGAGTTGGAGGTACAAGCTACCTACCCACCAAAGTGGGCCCTGTCACCAAAAAATTGGGTACCCAACAAACCACTAAATGTATCAATGCAGTGCAGTATTCCAATCCTCCATGTTTCGGATCCCATTCTTTTTAGATCCCATTCTTTTTAGCCATACCCCATACAGACTTCACCATGACTAGCTGCTAGCCCCACAAAGCAGCCAGCGATAATTTTGGTATATTTTGGTAGCCTTAGTTGTTGTCTTTGTACAGCAGCAACAGCAACCCCAACAAGCCTCCATCTTCTCATCTTGAACTTCAAGAACAGGTCTTTCCTGATCAACGTGTTGGGATCAACTTGTTCCAGGTATCGCGCACATGTCAACTGTCAACCGTTCACCAAATCCCTCGCTGGTCACCCTGGCATCCAAAGAGCAACACGAGACCTCAATACGTAATACTTTTCATATCTTTCCCTTCAGGAATTGCGAAAAAAAAAACAGTTGAGATATATTATTATCTACATATCACAAATAAAATATTGCAAAATATTGCAAACCTATACCCGTCCCCCCCTCCAAAAAAGAAAAAGACCAAAAGGAATGATCGTAACGTATCATTAAGCATTAATATCCTCCCTATCATGAAATGGAGCATTTCTCAAACCCATATATAGGATCTGTGGGACTGGTATTTTTTTTCTACTACTTGTAATTTACCATAACAAATCAACCATTCCATGTAGGTAAATATACAAATCGTCCCATGGATCCCATGGGAAATAAGGCCTCCACCGCTTCCTCTGTCCCGTGTGCCACCACGGACTCGCCGACTGCAGTCGGTAGATCCAAGTGGGTTTGAAACACCCAACAAAATGCTGGTGGAATGGTTCAAATGGCGACTTTTTTATAGAAATCTCTGGTGAGTTATAAGTTATAATATCACATGAAAACCACGTATTTAAATGCTTTTATGTTACAATTGTAAGGAAATTATAAATTGATTTGAAGTACATCTTCCAATCGTCGTAGTCTAGTAGTCTTCAGCCTGTGATGGTGTTGCGTCACCAGATGGTTTTTTACAACCGTGTTCATCCATGCTAACAACTCACTGGCCAGAACCATTCCCTCTTTGTGACTGAATTGTTAGATTACCCAAACGGTAGTTATTAGATATAGGGATTATAAGTAATCAAAATCCAAAACAACACATAAAATGATAAACAAAAGTCTTGTTTGAACCTCATCTTTATAAGCAGTACTGGCCAGTTTGATCATGCTTGCCACCTGGAGTTTTCTCTGACTCTGCATCGCAGGTCACCTGCGTAGGCGATTTTTTCCGAAGCCACATGGGGTTTTCCCATGGGAATTGGTTGACGTTCATCTAGTTGGTGGTTGAAGCAACCCATTTGGAACAAATGATCCAAAACATGTCAATCCAAGTTGATCATTGGATCCAAGTTAGTGGTTGAACCAATCCAAGTTTACTAATGATCCAATGATCAAATTGGATCATTTCCCCAGGTAGGGGTGATCATTTTTAAAAATATTTGAAACCACCGGTCATGTCGATCGCACGGTGTTGGTGCCATCCTAGTCATCGTTTACCAACCTGGATTTATTGGATTTCCTTAAACATGATGGGAATAAAAACACATGAAAATCCTTGAAATATGTCTATGTCCAGAAAAGTAGAGGATGATCTGCTAGATACACACGGACTATGTCACACTCCATGGGAAGAGTGTTGCGTTTTTTCTACCTGGGAGTCAAACTACTTGGATCATTGGGATTTTTCGATTTCTGTTTGCATATATGTCAGCAATGAGAAAACCTTATGAACATTTGAACATGAATAACACAGTGTACTACACATATTCTGCAGCAAAAATGGGACAATAATTAATTACACCATTTTGGTATGTCTCAACTAAAATCCGGGCCCCTAGCCCTAGAATTAGGCACACTCCCATTTTGAAGGTATGCGGGGGCCGCTATCCAATTAAAATGTCAAAACAAAAATGACTCGTCCGAACACCAACAACACGAGTTGGGGCCCCTGAAAAATCCATAACTTCTTCCTTTCAGTTTGGGGGGAACTAAAAATCAGGGGTAAACCATGGTGTAAACTCTCTGTATGACCGGCGCCACTTGTCATGAAATGTGTTGTACAGTTGTACAAGGTGGGCCGTTACGAGCCGATAAGTTATTCAAATGGAGTTATATGGGTAGCTCCTTTTTTAATGGCCGAACAATACATGGGTTTCACTGGGGTTATATCACCCCCTTTAAGTGCCGTTATTTTGGGCCCCCATTTATAGCTGATGACTTTGGGCCCACCTTCTAATCACGGCCGCACCAGATCAGCAAGAATCCATCCCAGCACCAGGTGATTCAAGCCACCTTTTTATCCCCAAACGTTGGGTTGGTCACCAACAACCTTTCTAAAAGGTCACTTGAACTCACCATCCCAAAAAGGTCACAAACTCGCAGAATTGCCAGGTATATAGTTGGTGGTTGAACCAACGCATTTGAAACACATGATCCAAAACATTGAAAAACCCAAGTTGAAAAAAACATGGATTCAAGGCAAGGTGGTTGAACCAATCAAAGTTGACGAAAATGATCCAATGATTCATATTAAAGTAATCTAGTCAAGTATGATCATTTCCCCATCCATCCCAGTCCCCTGAGACTCCATGTGCGATTTTTTTCAGACTCTGATGCATCTCCCTCCACGTGTCCAGGTAAACGGTCTAGAATGTAAACCTATGGCAGAAACAGCCGGAAACGCCGTTTGTGTTGTTCTGTCCATGGGAAACCCACGGTTCCTTCATTTTTATGGGTTATTTCACCCATATTGTTAGGGCTTAAAACCTTCATTTTTCCATGGGTTTTTGGGGTCCAATGGTTTTTGAGATTTACTTTCTTACAGCAAAGTTACTAGATCCACCAAAGATGTGTAGCCGAAATGCAATCTTCATCATAGGTATTGCTAGAAAATCCACCATGCATGGATATTTCCCATGATATGTTTTCCTATTGATATGTTTTTTCGCCGTCTCCTGCCCCATCCTTTCAGGGAATCCCATTCTGTGTGTTTTAAGGGATCCATTCTTCTTGTTGAAGGACTCCAAAGATCATCCTCTGTAATCTATTCTGATGATCAGGATGACTGAGGGAAGTTTTTACCTTCACAGGACTTTACCAGCAATACAAAACACTAAGTGGTGTAAACCTTCAGCAATTTGTCTGTGTGTGGAAAATAAGGGCTTGCTCGAGGGTACCTTAATTGCCCTGCATTGTCTTCAGCAAGTGTTCATTGCTCCCTCCCTTTCTTGTGTTATACGAGCTTGTCAAACAGGCAGCAATGTCAAACTAGTTGGTGGTTGAACCAACCCAACTGAAACATATTGAATATTATAGTCAAATTGGGAATCATTTCCCCAGGTAGGTCTGGGAAAGAAAATTCCAAAAACATTTGAGTTGCCACCAGCTAGCAAACTGGCTCTGGGTTTTGCCGGCCAAGAAAATGGTACTATATAATTCGATTCATTTCATGATGTCACAAAAAAAAACGTACAATTTCCTATTCATGGGTCCCTAAAACCCATCCTAACCCGAACTCCCCTCCTTTTGAAGCAAACCAACAATAAAGAATTCAACAATAAAAGTTGCACTTCGAAACGTTTCAGAGCAAACCAACAATAAAGAACTCAAACAAAATTGCACATCCAAACGTTTCAAATGAAATTCCCTAGTTGGTGGTTTCAACCCATCCCAAAAATATTAGTCAAATTTAATCATTTCCCCAAATAGGGATGAAAATAAACATATCTGAAACCACCACCCAGTTCCCTTTAGTTTACATACTTCTTTTCTGTTTCACTTCCAAGGAGCATTGGTTCCCCGCAGAGTACGCAAGGTTTTCCTCCATCGGAGCCTAGACTGTGACCAAAACTCATCCTGCAGGGTCCAAGCAGAAGGTGGGCCTAAGAACCACTTATAAGGCAGGGGTTATAACTCCCCAGTTATCCATTTATAAGGCCGTTTATACGGGTTATAACTCCACTTATAGGGGTTATAAGTTACCCATGAATGATGTACAAGGCCGTTGATAGGGGTTATAACTCCATTTGTTACTAGTAGGGGCCGACACATTGTAGCACCTGAATTTAGCCCAAGCAGCATTTTTCAGAGGCTGTGTCGCTGTTAGTTTCAGGCAAGGTATTAGCTTTTGGATGCTTTTGGTCGGTTTTATTAGGATGATCTCGACCTTTACCCGCCAAGGAAGGATCACATAATTATCCCTCCTCTGGAATCATCGACTCAAAAGTGTTTTGGGAAGGGTTGTTTCTGAATTCCCATGAGGATAAGTGTTCTTCCCACTTTTTGGGGATGAATCTCAATTTCGAAAATGAAGGACAAAAAACCTTGGACCGGTGAGAACAGATGAAGTCTGGACAATGTCTGCCTGAAAATGTCACGATGTGTCGATGTGTCAGAAAATTTGGGTGACCTCTCAAAGATGCCCGCAATTTGGACGCGACAGATCTCCATAAAATTGGGGATGATTGTATACAGACAGTGATATTTGACATTTAGGTGGTGCAAAAGATAATGCACAATATGCACAATTTGTATCCTACACTGGCCTGGGATATTCTAAACCCCTCTAAACCATGGGATAAACGAATGAACAACTTGCAAGATTTCTTCCAACAGTACGCCAACATATAATCACCCTTTGTTGGGCCATACTTATCATTGACCCTTCAAAGGGAAAATCCACCAGCTGAATGCTATATTAAATGTAGAGATTTTATTCAGATTTTGGGATACCCAAATGCTCCATGTTGGTAATATTTACCTGCATTTTTGCCTTAAATGTAGCCGTTTTTCACCTAATAATCCATACGTGGAGCATCTGGGATAGTAGTGTCAGAAACCCAAGATTGCAAATCCTGATTTCTTCCATTGAAAAGGTTACATAGCTGCTCTCAATCTTTTTGACGTGTACCGTGTACCGTAGATAGAAGATGCTTCGGTACGATACGCCCCCCCAATTTTCAACAAAACATGATTATGATGACAAAACACGTCAAATACTGTTGATGGAAGAAATCCTACACCAGTTGTTATAGAGTATATCCTATTATTTACAGGGTTTTATACTTTCCAGGTGGTGATGACCGGATTTCTTGCATCAACAGGTTCTTAGGTTCTCAAAATTAAACAAAATATCATTTTGGACCTTCCGAAGTGACATTTCAGTAATGTATCATGGCTATATAGTCAACCTACTCTAACATACACCCCCCCCCCCAGAAATAGACGTTTATATTATAATACGGCCTTAATTTCTGGGTGTGGGGTTACGTTGGGAGGGGGGTTCCTTGACCAGCCAAACGAAACCACCGCTACTTGGTGGTGTCAACCCCATTTGAAAAAATATGAGTCAAAATGGGTTCATCTTCCCCAATTTTTTGGGGTGAAAATAAAAACATATTTCAAATCACCCAGCAAGACAAGTTTTTGGAACACTCTAAATGTTGAATTTCAAAAAATGGTGTTTGCCTCCAAGAACTTTACCCCCCCACTTTTTTTCGGCCCCGGCCCTTCGTTTGCTAGCGCTCCTGGAAAGGTGCATTGACCCTGGCAGCCAGCTCTGGAGGTTGTGGATGGATTTCTCCGGTCTTCTCTGGAGGCAACCATAACAATCCACGGATGCACAATCCAAGATACAACGTATGTTTTTCATAAACAATCCGGTTGGTAATTATAAACAACTAAAACAGAGTTTGATGAAAATTGAAGAAATTTTATCCGGAACTACTGAGTATCTACGTAATCTAACGTACTTAAAAATCATGGGACTTGGATGGACTTCGCTTAACCACCAGCATGGACCACAAAACGCATCAAAACCCGGGAACTTGCGCTTGAGTCCCAAAACATTGATGTCTGGATGTCTTCCTTGCATCCAAGGACTGAGTACTTACTCTGACGCGAACAGTAAACATTTGGGAGATGTATCATCTTACCAAACCTCCAATTGCTCGAAAGGTCAATTGAAAGGAAGAATTCTCCGCACCATTCACTACATTCACTACCCAAAATATTCCCCTTTTTTATCCCAGTGGAATCGTGGTAACCCGTGTGATTCTGTAGAGGAATTGGGGGGGATCTTTAAACATGTTGGAGATATTGGAGAAAAATCTGTAGTAACTTCGCCCATGAAATCTTTCATGATGATACCCCTGCTGTGGGTTCCCGGACATAGTTCCCAAGGGAGATCGTTCAATCACCACCTTGGGACCGCAAAATCGTTGCAGACTTGGAATAGGGAACTTTTTTGGAATTGTTACCATGACCTCTTAAGACTTTGCTGTAATAAGTATGTGGGAAGTTTCAAAAAGATATGGACTCCAAAATTGATGGGTGTTCAATTTAAATATGTGGGAATTGAATCTAATACATGTAGAATCTGGCGTTGACATGACCCCTGCAAACACTTATCAAAAAAAAAGTATCCAGACCGTGGCTGGTATGCTGGTAGGTATATTCAAGGATATGCAAAGCAAGCTCTAGTTCCTGGAACGGACAGGTCTAGATACTATACCACTCACAAGTTGGAAGTAATTTGAAAGTAGATTTACCACAAACACCACATCCACTCGCATAACAGAATCATACCGACCCACAAAAGGCGCATATATGTTGCATATACCAAATGATACAAGCAACCTGCATACCTTACAAGCAACCCATATGAATCTTCCATGACACTTCCGAAAAAAAAAAACTGCTGGCTTCCTTACCTCTGGATTTTCCCAAACTACAAGGTGGACCAATACCACTTATAAATGCGGTTACAACCCCTTATAAATGGCCGAAAATAAATGGGTTTCACTGGGACTATCACATATTATCACCGTCACCCCTGTCAATGGAAATATTTCACCCTACTTACCCTAAACATCCAAACACCTCATCAGGTTCGATATTTGGACCCCAAAAATAACATACCCTAAACTAAACACTGAAACTCAGGAGATATTTGGATCTCTAGGGGTTATGACTGGTGATTGGGGCCCAGCTTCTACCTCGCCCGAGCCTCCAAAACCTGTGAAGCGCCACCGAGGTGCCACCACTCCGCCGCTCCGGACACACCGGGCAGCGCGCGAGAGCATCTTCCGCCTTCGGAGTTTGTGATCCTGTCCCGCCGTGCGACCTCGGGTGTGCCCAACAACAATCCCAGCCTTATAAATGGGTAACTGGTTAAAAAAATATACTTATATATAGGAGTATATCTGGTAGGGGCCCATCTTGCAACCGGGACGAAGAAGAGGATATACATTATACATGTATGTACACCAGCATCTTCAAGTCGGGGTGCCTTACATGGTTGCAGTAACGTTTGCGAATTTCCATCAACTTTGCCCCGAAAAAACAGCCAAACCCGTTTGCCGGGAAAAAAAGGGTACTTGCCTATATGTTTTTCAGGCAGTTTCTTCTTGGTGGCACCAAGAAACTACGAAAGTCACTTGACTTGCAATGGTTTGAATCAGTTTTTGACCAAGGGTCTTAAGGCACGTAGGACCATGGAGAGAAGAGCCCCATCGAAATGTTCTGTAGGAACCTCAGCTTTAAACGGCCTGTGTGTTGAAACAGCGGGTTGCTTGTGACTAAAGTCATATGGGTCCAAGTCCATGTTGCAGTTGCTTGTTCTTCTTGTTGTTGGCGTTGTTGCTGTCGTGGTGGTCGTCATCAACGACCATGATGATTACATTACTGCACATTCCTGACACTAAATTATGATGTCGGGGTCTGGACTCCATGCAAAGTCAGCCTAATGTAAGTGAATAGCATCACAGGATATGAACATGTATTGCGTATATTCACCCCCTGAAACTAACATTGTCGCACCAGAAAATAGGCTGGGCCCCAAAAGAAAACTAGTCTTCCAACCATCTGTTTTCAGGTGCTATGTTAGTTTCAGGGACGGTAATATATATATAATATATACATATGCACATGTGTGTGTGTGACATGCTAATGGCAATAGTACATGCAAACATATACAAGCCATACAATCTGAAAATCCAAATGAGTATGATGTCGTATGCCATATCTCTTACATGACTATACATGAATTACATTACATATGATTACATTACATTAAGGTAAAAGTAGAGGAACATTCCAGGCACTTTCGGTTAAAATAATTTGGTGTGGAAAGCTATAAACTTTTTTACATTATATACGATGACCGGATTTGTTCGCCTCATGTTCAACCCCGGCGTTTGCCGTTGTGTTGTGGTAAACTTGAGGATTTTTTCACAGTACCAAAAATGGCACCAGTGGAATGTCAGGAGTTTGAAAACTCGTTTCGAAACCTCGTGGTGACCAAGGTCAGAAAGATTTTTGTTCCTCCCAAAATCACTGGATATCTGGGTAGAATTCATCATATTTCAACAAGGATTTTTCTTCGTGGAGTTTATGAAATCCTCCATCCTCCATAAACTCCATTATAAAAGGCCCCAAGTAGTACGAGTACAAGTGACAAGTGTTAAGTTGTCTTTGAAGATTCTTTATCCTACCGTAAATGGAAGAAATCCGGCAAACCAGTGGAAAATAGGTAGCTTATCCCATTATTTGCAGGGTTTTTGTACCATCCCGGCAGGATTTACTTCCGTTCAACAGTATCCATAAACGTATATATGACATTTCCGCATACAGGAAGGACGCCTCCATCTGTACCACCTTCAGGTCACCGAGGTGCTGCCGATACACGTTGTGCCGAAGTGACTTGGACCTGGCGAGCTTAGGGCACTCTCAGGTGAGCCAGGATCACTACCCTCCTAAGGTTTAACATGGAACCTGAAAATGGCACCCTGGAATAGGAGATTCCTTTTGGAAACCATCATTTTTAGGTTCCATGTTAAACTTGGGGAGGGTAGGGATTGGCGGCTCCCTGAAAGTTGTTCACAGCTCAAGGTTTCACCGCGTTTACTTCAAGCAGCTGAGATTTTGGAGATGGAAAATTGTTGGTGAATTTTGACACCTATGAAATGTACCGATAGATAGGATCCATCAATGTATTGCTATACTATACCCCACTCATTTACTATTAAAAATCGACTAAATGTATGTAAATATAAATATACCAGTCACATGGATCCCATGAGATATAATCCAATACAATATATCTTCCCACCCTTTCAGTAGGGCCGGGCATTTCGACCTCATCGACATCATCACTCAGCTCGACCTGGAGTTCCAGGGACCCTGAAGGACATGGGACCCCCCTTATGGGTAAGCTTCCCATCCTATTCCCATAGGAATCTGACCATAAGGGGGCCCCAGTAATTGGGTGTCCCAGTAAATCCAAAATCCCACTGAGTGAGTGCCTTTAGGGCTAGTTGTACGAACTATACCCTCCCTGAAACTAGCAGCCAACGCCCCTGCAAATTGATGCTTGAAAGAGGATCCTTGCCTTTTTTGGGGCAAAAAAAGCCTACTTCAGAGGCGAAATGCGAGTTTTAGGCCTCATAGGATCCATGCGATTGGTATATTTACCTACATGAATAATGGATTTTTCCGTAAATTAGTAGGATTTATTAGGTAAATATACCATGATTACACTGACCCTGTGATACCCCGCCAGAAAATGGCCCATGTAGATCCTGAATGCTGGGACCATTAAAAGGAAAGGGGGTTCCTTCAAACTTCTCATTGACGTCTTCCAAAGATTTGATTCATTCTCCTGGACCATCCTTTTGGGGTGCCAAATGGATGGGAGTCCTGGTTCCCTCTTTCAAACGCCTACCATTTCTGCTCTGGCACCCTTTCCTGTGACAGTGAGTTGAAAAAATGGCCTCCAAGAAGTCAGCAACCAGAACCTCAGAAAGTTTTACGTGGCTGTCGCTCAAGATTACCCTCCTGAAACTAACAACGAGTTTACACCTGAAAATGGATGGTTGGAATACGATTGTTTCCTTTTGGGATGGCCTATTTTCAGGGGTGAACTGTTAGGTTTTTGGGAGGGTATGGATCCCAAATTTTGCAACATAAATTGATGCCTGGAAGACCAACAAAAAGAACCAACGGATGCGTAGTCCCTTAAAAGGCGCCCCTAATATGTTGATCCTAATCCATGCTCCAAAACCACACGGTTTGGGCCCAAACCTACATGTTTACAGGTTTGTATGGTAAATAACCTGGTTTTTAGGTAGCCAAAACCTTGATTTTTCATGGTTTTGGGGGCTCATGGTATGTGCAGAAAGATTATGATGCAGATTTTTGATAGAACCGTTCGGTTCGTTATTAGGGGAGAAACCGGAGCTCGAATGACAAGGCCGTGGTTGAAGCGCTTGGATTCTTTTTGGATCGACCACAACCACAACCAAAAGAACAACGACAAAAAAAGAACAATAATAGCAAGAACAAGAACAATAACAAGAACAAGAACAAAAAAACAACACCAACACAAACAACAACAAAGAAAGCACAGCAGCAGCAACAACAACAACAACAACAACAACAATAACAACAATAACAAAGCAGGAAAATGGTTTCTTTGCAAGCCACTATTGACGGTCGCAGCTGCTAACAGAGTAGGTGGAGTACACAAAGTCCTACATAAAGCTCCTTTGAGCTAATGTCCACGTTGTTGTATGGATTCCCTAAACCTGTCTGTGTTGTAGGTTCAGGATTTAGTCCATAAGTTATAAATAAGTATGAAACATCACCATTCCATATCTAGATGCCTCTCTGTTGCACATATTGGATTTGAAGAGGACCGATTTCCTGCATCAGCAAATTTAACAACATTTCCAGGTGAGACTTCAATCTGCAAGCTTCAATCATTGGAATCCAAAGTCAGGAGTCTCCAAAAAAAACAGGACCAACTTGCAACAAACCTTTGCAGCTGCTAGGTATATAGTTTATCCTATAATTTGTGAGGGGTTCCCAAACGTTTAGCCGGATTTCTCAACCATCAACACGATGGTTTCAACCTCAAATATCCATGTGCAATTTGTTCAAATGAATCTGGAGGTCTCTTTTATTGCTAACCTACAAGAGAAAAACAGTCCCTTTTCCAAAAAGAAATGCACCAAATGGTAGATTTGTCTTGCAGCATCATTAGATTTTAGGAGGGTAGTTGTTCCTAACTCACCAACCCATTTCAAGAAAAGCGATTGTCGTCAGATTGGATAATCTTCCCAAGCATCAGGTAGAAAATTTAAAAAAGACCTTGTTTCACAATCTTCTAACAATTCACCAATCTAGAATATAGGAAATTCTAGGCATGATAGGAATTCCCATGGAATTCTCCCAAATCATTCCTTATTTACAACAATTTCAAGGTATTTACATTGACGGTTCCACTGCTTTAAACCCACTTCCTTGCCGGGTTGCTGTGTGGTGGCCAGGAACCACGTCAATGGGGGTAACCTTCGGGAAGACATTCCGAAGCCTGTAGCGTTTAGGGCGGGAAAGATCTCACGGGTTTTGCAGGGCGAGACACTGTCTCTGACCTGCAAACCGGCGACCATTGGAAAAGAATGGAAAATACTGTTTTGCAATGAATGTCATTTTCTACTTTGTGGCTTCAACCCATCTGAAAAATATGCTCGTCAAATTGGATCATTTCCCCAATTTTCGGGGTGAACATTAAAAAAAAAATATTTGAGTTGCCACCACCTAGTTGTTTGCGTTATGTATACCAGCACCTTCAAGTCGAGGGGTGCCGGTCCTGAAAAAAAACCCTAAGACATTGGTGAAGTGACACGTCTGTAGTAAGCCACCATGTAATTGTAAGGCACCCCGACTCGAAGAGGTCTCATTTGAGGATGAGGATAAGAAAACTGTTGAATAGCATGTTGACCATGCAAGATACACTTCCAAAAGACACGACTATTCTTCTAAGAAAACACCCTCCTCGACTCAACCATGCAGTTGTTTGAATGGAACATGTAGTGGCTAAATCAAACAACTCATCAAACAACCCCATAGGATCCATGGGACTGGTACATTTACCTACATTTGGTGGATTTGTGTGGTAATGTACATGGATCCTATGGAAACCAAACAGTGGTCTTAGTTTTGATCCACTCTATCAACATGTTGCATGTTGGGACTTCTTCGTCCTACTCTCAGGTGGAAATCTAACATGTAAGTAAGTCTTCAAACATCTTAATACAACCTAATATGCAGACTGAGATACAAATAATAATATAATATAATATACATACATTGAGATTAACTAGACTTTCGCAATCTCCACGCCAACAACGCAAAATAGTTACTCATCATTGACATTGAATCCAATGAATTATTGGCTCAGTTGGTTAGGAATTTTGATAGTGCGTCCACATACAGAAAGGGTTACACACCACCATGCAGGGCATGTTTCGAATTCCAACAAAAAACCAACAATGGTGACAGTTTGGTACCCACCAATCGGGACCGCTGTGGTAAGGGTCTTCGTCTTTCACTTGTATTTCCACCCAAAAAATGAAAAAAAACACTAAGGGAAAATTACTTTACTTCGAGTGATCCCCACCATGACATGTTGGGTGGAGGTTGTCAGGTGAGGGTTGTCATTGAGAATATGATGGGAAGAATGGAGAATTTGAGAACATTGATTTCAGGTTTCCTTGGCTTAGTGATACTAGTGAGATGGGCTTTGGTCACGATGTTCCTTTCTTGAA